>BMAU01005959.1:0-265807 GCA_019973935.1 Trichonephila clavipes
TCTTATGTTTGCCATCTACTTCATTTCAAACTGTATACTTTCGTTTTGATTGTCTGAGGGTTTGTCTTTGTTGGGTTGAGGAGAATTTGGAGCAAAAGAGGCCTTTTGGAAGTTTTCTTCTATTTTAATAAAAATCGCACTTTTTCAATGTCAAATCTAATAAGAAACTACCAAAATATGTTCATTTCAAGCAGGTACGTCACAAGGGAATATAATCAGGCCCATTTTATACAATCTTTGTTCATGCTATTTTTCTCAGAGTCCTACTCAAGTATTTACCTCCATGCGAGTGAAGTAGCCATCTTCACAAAATCGTAAATAATTCTTCAAACGAGGAAAAGCTCCAAACCCATTTTAATAAAAATAGAATAATGTTTAACTGTCTATCGCAATTCAGTTAATGCATTTAAAACTAGAGCTTTATAATTTTTTAACACGCTTTTATAAGTTTCACTTGTATGTAATGGAATATTTGAACTCGATTTTTACCCACTTTAAAAGGTCAGATTAATTCGAAATTTTGCACACTTGTCAAGGGCCGATGACAATACAATAATTTCATAATTTTGTTCCAATGCCCTGATCAAGATTTTGATAATTAAGAATTTTAAGGATTTACGGGATTTGGCGACTAATTCATTGTGTTTCCAAATTTGGCGACTAATTACATAAACCATTTTCAGATTTGGAGACTAATTCCATATGCCTTTTCTAGATTCGGTGACTAATTCCATATGCCTTTTCTAGATTCGGCGGCTAATTCCAGATTTAGCGACTAAAAGATTAAGGTTCAACCCTAAAACCACAAATAGGCTTCTGGTTAATACAAATAAAACAAAAAAATGTTCTTTATCGGGAAAAAGGTAGGGTGGGTGGAAGCGTATTTTTTCTGAAGATGGAATTTTTTAAGACTCGCGCGTGTGAATAAAAATCCTATATGTTCTAACCGCTAAATATTTATTTTTATAAAGCAATGTGTTTAGAAGTGATGATACGAATTAACATTATAGCAATACGTTTAAAAGGTGATAAAACGATTGACATTTAATATTTCTTCTTAACACACTTTTATTAGTTAGACCTGTAATTATAGAGACGCAATCTTTGAAGTATAACGATATGGGACTCATCCGAGGCCCCGTAAACGGAGAGAATAAATACCCTTCAGACCCGTTAATTAATATCCATTGAAGAGCAAGACTAATTCCGGCTCCAAATATCAAACTCAAGGTTAAATTCAACAAAGAATAAATGATAGTTTTAAAAACTATAAAATAGGCTGTTATTGTAGATCGAACTAAAAAATGAAAAATAAATTATAGTTTAAAAAAAACTAAAATACACGCTTTTATAGTGAATCGAACTAAAAAGTAAAAAAATAATTCTTTTTTTAAGAATAAAATTATTAACGAGAAAATTAATGTCATTGTGGTAAGAGCATGGGGTGTGCTTTGTACTACATTTTTACACTAGCTCGGCATTTCGGAATAGATCTAGTAAGAAATTATAACAATTAATGTAGAGCATCCCACGCTTTTACCACAGTGACATTAATTTTCTCGTTAATCATTTTATTCTTATATTAAGAATTTTTTTTCTTTTTAGCTCAATTCCCTATAAAGGCGTGTTTTTAGAGTTGTTTTTTTAACTATAATTTATTTAAAATAAGAGAAAGATCATGCCAGTGCCGGCTTAAGCTCATTTCGGGCCCTGGATATAGAAGATCTACGGGCCCCTTTAGTACTGTCGGATCCTAGGAGGGGCTCTTAGATCCGGTTAAATCCAGCTTATCTGGGCCTTTACGGGCCCCTGGGTGCCTACCCCAAGCGCCCATTGGATAAACATGCACTGCTTAAGGGAAATTATAGATAAATTTTTTTACCCGTTTTTGTACTAATAGACCTACAGATTCGGAATTTAGTAGGCATGTTCCTTTCATGGAGCAGAGAACCATTACAAAAGAGGTTTTGCGGAAATCGACAGCCTAGCGGTCGTGAGGGATTAAGGGGCGTTATAGACAAAATTCCTGTTTTAGAGCTGTTAGACCCATAGACTTGAAATTAAGCAAGCGTGCTTCTTTTGTTAAACAGAAATAAGCTAAAAACGGATTTTACGGATCGTACCTGGGTAGTTTTGGTAATAAAGTCTCGTTTTCCATCTACAAGACTTACATTGATGAAATTTGGTATCCGAGCTTCTTTTGTTGAATTGATATCCACTAAGAACGGACATTTCGGAAATCAACTCTCAAAGGGGGGTTAATAATAAAAAAAATACTTCCGCCTTTGAAATATTAGGTTTAGACTTCAAATTTGGCAAGCATTTATATTTTATTGAGTAGAGATCCACTAAAAATGAGTTTTGCGGAAATCCACTTTGGAGGAGGGTGTTACCGGAACTTAAAAGGTTATTTTACTTCAATTTTAGAAAGTATTTTATTTAGAAGTCCTGTCCTTTTTTAAATCAAGAGGTGATAATTATAAGAATATTTTTCCATTACAATCAAAGGTTTAATGCCAGAACACAGATATCCATAGTTTACGTACAGTGTTTTTTTTTCAGGTATAGAAGTTTAAGTTGGCATTACTTTCCAAGATGGCGACAGATTTAACAGCTGTTAAGTGATTTATTCTCAGTTTGATTTGGCAATTCATCATGAATAGACTAACGCCTGAACAGATTCGTCGAATGGGCCCAAAACGAGATTGTCGTTGTTCCCGATTTTCATAAGCGAATTTTGTTTAGCGATGAAGCGCCCTTCTAGTTGAATGGCTACGTCAACAAACAAAACTGCCGCATTTGGAGTGAAGCTAATCCACAAGTGTATGTCGAAACACCGTTACATCCAGAAAAACTGACTGTTTGGTGCGCTTTATGGGCTGGTGGAATCCTTCTTCAAAAACGATGAAGGCCACAACGTTACAGTCAATGGTAATCGGTATAGGGCCATGATTACTAACTTTTTCATTCCTGAATTGAACAATCATGATGTCCAGGAGCTGTGATTCCAACAAGACGGCGCAACATGTCACACAGCTCGTGCCACAATCGATTTATTGAAAGACACGCTTGGTGACCGCCTAATTTCACGTTTTGAACCTGTGAATTGGCCTCCAAGATCTTGTGATTTAACACCGCTAGACTATTTTTTGTGGGGCTATGTAAAGTGATTGGTCTATGCGGATAAGCCACAAACGCTTGACCATTTGGAAGACAACATTCGCCGTGTTATTGCCGATATACGGCCACAAATGTTGGAAAAGACATCGAAAATTGGACGTCCAGATTGGAGTACATCCGAGCCAGCCGTGGCAGTCCTATGCCAGAAATCATATTTAAAATGTAATGCCACAAGATTATCTTTCGAATAAAAAAAATTCATGTCAATCGAATAATACATCGTTGTTTTATTGCAATTTAAAGTTCTATACCTCTCAAAAAACACCCTTTATAAATATATAAACAATATATATTCACACAACATATGGTGAAATACCCAGCGAAGTTGGCGGGTAACGGCTAGTACCAACAGACATTAAAATTTGCGAGTCCTTTTTTGGGATTTACTGTCAGTAGCCGATTGCATAATTTCTCCAAAAAAGGGCCCCCTTAAGGAATTTTGATACGGGACACACTCAGAACTAGCCACGCCAATGACCAAGACTGATATTTTTCTTGAAAAATGAACTATACTGAATTAAATCTCCCTTTTACAAATAGTTACATACGTAACTGAAATAGAAACGCATTAGTGAACATTAAAACAGGAAATCAAGAAGCAATGTACATGTAATGATGAAAATTATGTGATTGACGTTAAATCAGAAAATACTGATAAGTTGGTCACAGTAACAAAATGACTGAAGATACATAGAATCGGAATAAACTGTTTTTTCCCCCCGGTTCAGTTCCGGTTTTTGTTTCAACCAAAATAACGGCTTTTTCCAGTTTTTCGTCCAATTTCGGTTCGAAGCCATGAAAAGGTGAAGGTTCAAAATCCCGATGTCCGTCACCACCAAAAGCCCTTTTGTAGCTGAACAAAGCGACGTTAATATTCACTCACTCACTCGAAGCTCTGATCAAAACTACGAGCTTATCGCCAATAAGCAGTTGTGTTATTTGACAGTAGTAAGTATTAATATACAAATGAACAAATGCATATTATATAGACTCCTCAACACTTTGGAAATCCCTGCCTTTTATATAGTAGTTAATTACAGATAAACAATACCCAAATATCATTCTCTAACATGAATTTCAACATCTTGTGGCACTATAGAATAATTTTCTTTTCTTTTTGCTTCCACTCACAATTAAAGACTAGTTTAAGATTATTCTTAAAAGATTTTAAATTAGTTTCCAAAAAAAAAAAAAAAATTTAAAAAATAAAAATTGGAATGTAATTTAATTGATAATTTAGTTAAAAAAAATCTTGAAAAAGTAGAGTTAGGATTTTGAGCTCAAATGATAAAGGTTAATTTTTAGATTACTATACCAAAATGTAATTAATTTTATGCGTTTTCCTTTCTAAAAAAAGGTATAAAATATTTCTAAAAAATTAAATAAACGAAAGAACTCGCCTTCCATGGACAATAATATTTGAAGCTTTACTTTTTCATTTTGTAAATACGTTTAACCCTTTATCTACCGATGGTACTTATATACACATATATGTATTCTATAGAATAACCATTTTTACGAATAATTTGACGATACTCAGCAGGAATATTCTTTGAAATCCACTCTTCGAAGATATATGGCAGCATGGGTTCTATGATGAGTATTTTAGCGGGGAAGGCGAATAGTTTTAAAGCAGAAATTGCGTTTTCAGCGGATTGCTAAGATTGTCATTTTTGTTCCGAAAAAATAGTTAATGTCAAAAGGTAAGTGTCTTATTTTTTGTATGTTAATGAAGATCTTAGAAAATGATTTGACTATTTATTTTAAGTGAACAGTGTATATAATTAATTTTACAGTTGAATATCTTTAATTAATTAGCTCTAACTAAATAAATTTCCCTAAGTTGAGTATTTTATTTATGTATATACCTTAACTTTCAATGTAGTGATTCAAATATATATATATTGCATGAAAAAAACTGCAGTAAATTACAATGCGGTAGATAAAGGGTTAAAAAGCCATACTTCTGCATCCAATGGCGCAACGGAGAATATTAGGGCCCCCATGGAAAGTCACGTTTTGGGCCCCAAGCCGGATCTTACAAAGGATTGCACAACCACACTTACTTGGCGTCAATCAGGCTTTGGTCCCCCTAGAATCTTGCCCCCCTCCCGCGCGCTGCGGGGTTTGCGGAGTTGTACGTTACGCCACTGTCTGCATGATTGTGAAAGAGTGATTTTTTCATTAAATACGATTCCAAAAATAATATTAACTCGTGAAGGCAGTGTTCAGTTGAGAAACGACTCGAAGAGTGATCTACTCTGTCGGGATTCACGATCTTAATTTTCACCCTATTTGCATTTTCACTTATTGTTTTCGAGTATTTTTTCCGGCTATAGAAATCTGATACCCGATTAACAAGTTCAAATTTGAATTAACACCACCCTAGAAACTACATGAGGGTTATTAGAGCTGTACCTCATAACTGTAAATCTTGGTCAAGAGATGAGGACAGCACCTCAGTTGTTACCTTCCTCTAAGGCACGTGAAGATTTTGAGGCTTGGTTAATTTCTTTTGCTGAAATTTAACCCCTTAAATCAAGTTGTGACGGGGCTTTATCGCGCCTTCTCGATAATCCTCTTGGGGAACCTTTGGAACCAGAAAGGCATTATTTCAATAGAACTCTCTCAAGAAACCGTGATATGCAGATTAGTGAATAGATATGTAATGGAGCTTTAGCATCCGCAAGTTAGTAAGATAGAAGTCGGATAGGAGAATAGAATGATAGAATAATAGTAGGTGAATAGTAGAAAAACAGCATAGAAGAAAGACTGAAAGCTGAGGTGCTGATCGCCGTGAGATATTGGTAAGCTATTAGTTATAGAAGTTTAATTATAGGGAATCTATATATATATATATATATATATAAGGCGGATAAGGATTCTTAGGATAGCTTTTCATAAAGATAGTGATTAGGATTCCAGGCGCTATTTACTTAGAATTGATAATTACGTAGAATCACTCCTGATCATATCCCTCTATTAAGACTTGTGTTGCGTTGGTCAATATATATTTAGATAATAATAACTTGGATTTATTATGGAGAATTTGGGTTATCAATAATTTATTCCTACAAATCTAGGTCGCGTGGATGAGGAGATGATACCCCCGGGCCACGGGGTATCACAAAGTTTGCAATAAAACAAAAATATTAGGTTGGGGAAAAAGAAATCCATTATTTTTTCGATAGATGGCTGTAGTGTCGATATCTCATGAAGTATAAATCAAACAATTTCAAATTTATACTCGTTGTCAAGGCGACATTTCACACTAAAATTTTTTTTTTTTTTTTTTTGCTGTTTTTTTGTTTGGTCCATCCAGTTGTAAGTTACAGGGTGTTAAAAATGGAAGTCAACAAAGAGAAAATTCGGTACATTTTACAGTTTTTCTTTGATAAAAGCGGAAATGCAAGCCAGGCGACAGAAATTGTGAATGTGTTGATGGTGCCGATATTGTAACAGCTAATTACGTGCAATTTTGATTTCGTCAATTCCGTTCAGGCATTTTTGAAGTTAAAGATGCACCTCTCACAGCAGGGCCGGCGCTAGGGGTGGGCAAGCCGGGCCCCTGCCCGGGGCGGCAACCTTAGGAGGCGGCGATTTGCTGTAAAATTAACTAGTTTATGAAGAAAATAAACCAAGATTACCCAGGGGTTCTAAGAGTCAAAATAAAAATTCGAAGAAAAAAATTAAAAATATGTATACAAAATATTCACGTTTTCTAAGGAGTCCTAGAGATTAAAAAAAATTTTTTTTAACGAAAAACCAACCCTGGTCCTATAGGGGAAGGGGGCAACAAAGAATAATTTTAGCAACCGGTTTCTTCTCTTTCAACTAATTTCGTACAACTTTTGCTGCTTTGTATGCGTGAATTCGGGTTCTATTGAGAGATAGATTTTGGCAGAGATTAGTCTAAAAAAAAGTGTTGAAAAGCACGGTCAAGTTTTATGAATGGAAAGAGGAGCAGAATGGCCCTGAGAAAAAGACCCTTTTTCGAAGAAAACTGAGGGAATCTTGTGTCAATTTGACTTCCGAGCTAATTCTTTTAGCTTCCTGAGCTTATGCAGACAAAACAAAGTCGGACAACAAAAAAAGGTAGCAATATTTTCATTTTCAAATTCTCTTTTAGATTTTTAAGGTTTAATGCGTAGGAATTTTAATCTTTGCGTAAGATAAAGTGAAAAGAAAAAACTATTTTGCTGCATTTGGGATTTTTCTATTTTATTTATTTATACATAAATATTAATGTCATCAGTTTCGTAGAATATTTTCATGTTGATTAACATTTTGAAGTATGTGTGTTTTCGTCGCTTGAATGTACCGTAATCGTCTTAAAACATTTTCGATTGACATTGTTATTCAAATGAAAAAATATTATTTGTCTCTCGTATAAAAATAACTTCTTCAGTCGCTTATAAAGGACGATAGTAGGTCATTTAAAATGCAAAACATTAATGAGCTTTTGAGTATATTCATTAATTATTTACCATACATAAAGAATCCTAACAGCAATAGCTCGAAATTGAAATGCAACGTAGTTATATCTATTCTGATTATTTTGTTTTGTAATCGCAATATATTGTGATAATATTATTTAGTAATAAATGAACTAGTTTATAATTGCTAAATATTTAATTCATATTGCTTCAAACTGTTAAAAGAATTTTCAAAGGGAAAAAAAAGTTAATTTTACTTATATTGAGATACTTTTTTTTCCTTTTTATTGAATGTAACATATGAAATAAACATATAATTTTTCTAATCTATTCTAAGACTGTTAAGATAGCCATTATTTTGTAAGATTAAATTTTAAAAACTTCAACAATTTTTTTTTTTTTTTTTGCATGTTATTGCCATTTTAAGAGGAATTGGCACGATACCTTTTTAATTAAGATCTTTTACACCAGTCATTCCCAAAGTGGTCTATATAGATCCCCAGGGGTCTATGATAGCCTCCAAGGGGTTCACGTCAGCAAAAAAAAAACAATTCGGGGGTCAATGAGGTGTAAGTGGGGGTCTATGTGTTATTAACTCTCATTAAACTAGATTATGACTTAAATTTTAAAAGATAATTTAATTAAGTGGAAACCAAATTTTACTTATTTAGCAGATTTATTAACTAAATTTAATGAGGTTAATTTGACCGTACAAGGTGACAGCATAATTTTTTTTATTAAAACAGGAACCACATTTCAGCGTTTCTTTCCAGAGTTAAGCTAAAGAAGTATAATACTGGAAGTCCGGAATTTTCTCAAATTAACCCAGACAATCTGTCAGCATGTTTTAACCTACGTTCAACATTTAACTGCCTTTTATTCAGATTTTGAAACCAGGTTTGAGAATGCTTTTACTATGGAAATACCACAGTAGGCAATGAATTTATACGGTCATATTAAAAAAAATGTCACATGACAACAGGAACTGATCGTGAAATGCACCAATGAAGATTTTAAAGTTTAGAAACGGATGCCAGCAATTTTGGCTTTAAAAAGGCAAACCTGTTATTTGTCCCGAATTATGAAATATCGTGAGGAAGTTTTTTTATTTTTCCTAATAAGAAGGAGTTTCAGCGCAGTTGCAAATCTCCAAAAGAAAAAAAAAAAAAAAAAAAAGAAATTGGAAACTACCAACAGAGGAGATTTAAGGTTGAACCTGACAAGATTGATACTAAATGTTGAAAATTTGTTACTATAGCTCCAAATTTATCCCTCTCATTAAAATCAGTTGTGTGTTGTTTGGTTATTTTATATATTAACTTTTAATTTAATTAATTAACATATGCTTTTTAAACTTTAACTCTATACTTCATTAGTTATAAATTGAATTCTTTCAAAGTACTAATAGTAGTACTAGCTATCAAAAAGACAATTAAGTTGATAAATTCGCAAAAATTCAATATTAATTAAGCAGGGATCTACCACAAACCGAAAAAAATGGCAAGGGGTCTGAGACAAAAAAGCCTCGGAAGCTCTGTTTTACACAGACAATTAGAAGGAATATTTAATGTAGTATAATAATTAATTATGTGAGTAATTAATTATATATATTACGTTTATAATTAATCACGTGTATAATTGTGTATAATTAATTATAAAAATACATAAAAATGTATAATATCTTTAAAATATTGTAAAACATTCTGTATGCTACTAATACTATGCATATTTCGAAAAATTTAAAAATTGAGGTAATAAATTATCTGCAGTTTAATATGAAAGAATTTTAAGAAAATATTTAAAAGACTAAGATTTTTTTAAACCAAAAAAATAAAAATATTTTTAAAAAAGACAAAGATTTAATGCAAAAACATCCCTTGGATAAATTGCAAAATTTCAGGCGTGAATTTTAAATTTCAAAAGATAATTATATTAAATAGATAAATAATTTGAATATATAGTGATATCAAAATAACATAGAATTAGCAGCCCTAATAAACAAACAACAATGACTTTAAGCCTAAATAACTTCCAAAGCATTTTTAAGATTAAGTTTAAATCTTATTAAAATATGTTTTATTTGTGATTAATACATCAAGGCTTTAAATCTCAATCGTTTAATTGCAATGAATACAAATATAAAATACTTGGAATTCCTATTTCAATATATCAAAAAAGTTTCAGAACATAATCACTCATCCAATACATAAACGAGAGATTGATTGATTTAATATTAACGTCGCACTGTTCAGCAACACGAGGGCTTTTGGCGACGGACCACGTAATTTTGAACCATGGTCAAGTGACGTGGACGACACCTGAGCTGGCACCCCCTCTCCTAACTACCACACCACACCAACGGGAGGACGTTTCAGCTCTCGACAGATTTAACGTGCATCGCTGCCCTACACGGCGGGTCTTTAATGGTACAGGGCTCGAACCCGTGACAAAGTAAGCCACGGTCCGATACCCATACCACTCGGCTACCGCGGCCACACATAAACGAGAGAATCTTAATCAGAGAGAGAGTGTTCCGTAGAACAATGGTGCACTAAAAATTAAAAAGTCGGTGGTTTCAGTTTGCAATAGTTTTTATTTACTGTTTCATTTTACTATTATACTTCTCAAAAATCCTTTAAAATGTATTTTTCGTGATTGTGAATAGGTTTAAAAGCGTTAGTATGTATATTTAAGAAAAAAATCTAGTAATAATAGGTTCCAATCTATGGCAATATTTAAAATCTTTAAAAAAGGCAACAAAAGGATGTCAAGTGAGTGAGTTGATATTAACGTCGCACTGTTCAGCTACACGAGGGCTTTTGGCGACGGACCACGTAATTTTGAACCATGGTCAAGTGACGTGGACGACACCTGAGCTGGCACCCCCCTCTCCTAACTACCACACCACACCAACGGGAGGACGTTTCAGCTCTCGACAGATTTAACGTGCATCGCTGCCCTACACGGCGGGTCTTTAGTGGTACTGGGATCGAACTCATGACATGCCTGCCATGGTTGGATACCTTAACCACTGGGCTACCGCAGCCCTCAAAAGGATGTCAATATTATGACAGAAATAAAAAGGAACAGAAAAAGGATTTAATTAAAGTTTTATTGTTACAGATCAATAATTATTGTGAAATAATATAGGTACTTTTTTTGTGTGCTTGTTCTTAGTATAAAACTATTTAATTAAAGTGAAAGCAAAATGTGCATTGCAGAATTAAAAATATGAAGAACACAATTTATAAAATAGATACGTGATTTCAAACAAAATCGCTGGGAAAGCCAAAGACGCATTGAAACCGCCAAGGTATCAAGTAGGAGGGATATACAATGCTTTACTCGCTGTTTGTAATAATTCGGAGATTGACAATTCTATAAAGGCTTCTGGACTATTAAGGTGTGCTAAACAATTTAAGCCAGTGAAACTCAGCCTGCGAACCGCCGGTCTTTTCTGAGTGGCTCGGTCATGGCCCATTGCACTAAGAAATTCAATGTTAGAGAACAATATGCTAAAAATTAAGCAAGGAATTCTTTTAATCAAGCAATTTAAATACATCGATTTTGTAATCTGTTTTTTAAATAGTAGAATGTAAATAAGAGATTGATAAAAGGAAATAGAAGTTATCTCCCATAACTATCAAAAAGTCATAAAAATAATTGTTTGTGTGTGTGTGCGTGCGTTTGATAGAAAAGTTAATATAGTATTAACATAAAAGCCAAAAATTAGTTTTACAAATTTTGTCAAAGTTGCTTTGGTCTTATAGTGTGTCTTTTCCATTATCCGCATGAAATAACTGTCATGTGTATACGGCCCGCGTGAAATACCTATCATGTCTTTGCAGCCCGGCGGTAACAAAGGTTCAGTACCCCTGAGTTAAGCTCTTATGCTGCATTGTAATTTGGTACAAAATCTTAAATTGTATCAATCCTATAAGGAAGCTCCTGCAGATAAAAGACTATAATTTACAATCTGTCTGCTAATGAGCTCTGGAAAAGTTGTAAAGATTTTTTCAAGGATCTTAGCGGACACAGCCTTTAATGAAATACTTTGAGATGCTTGAGAACTCACCAACAAAACTGACAAACCGGCTAATTTTGAGCTCCCCAAGCACGTCATAGAGTTCGAGTGAGTGAATATTAACGTCGCACTGTTTAGCTGCACGAGGGCTTTTGGTGACGGACCACGTGGTCAAGTGACGTGGACGACACCTGAGCTGGCACCCCCTCTCCTAACTACCACATCACACCAGCGGGAGGATGTTTCAGCTCTCGACAGATTTAACGTGCCATAGAGTTCGAAGAAGGAAGTTTAATTTCGACTATGAAGCACGAGGTGATCCGATATAGACGATCCTACTTTGAAATATAAGGCAGAGTTTTATTTTCTCACATTAGATAAAGCTATAAATGCACTTGAATCCAGGTTTGATTTGATCAGTACCCACAGCAACTATTTCCAATTTTTATACAATATTTGTGATTTAAAATATACTCCTCAAAATGACGAACTGAAGTATTGTAAAGATCTAGAAACAGTGTTAACACTGATGGGAATTCACGCGCTGGACTTGGCAGACGAGATAGTAGCGGTTTTGGCTTTGCTAAATAAAAAAGAAAGTCCAATCAAGGTTTTAAAATTCAGATCGAACCTGGATTTTGCTCCAAATCTCGGTATAGTTTTAAGAATATTGCTAACTCTCCCAATAAGTGTGGCAAGTGGAGAAAAGAGTTTCTCCAAATTAAAAAGTTTTTACGCTCCACTAATACCGAGGATCGGCTAAACGGCTTGACAACAATAGCCATTGAACATGAACTGGCTGAAGAAATTAATGCCAAAGAAATTATTAAAAAAAATCTCAGAATTAAAAGTGGGAAAGAAACACTTAAGTTTTTTAACTCTCGTTTTAAATGTATTTTTAATATGTAATTAAAATTTAATACTTAGTGGTTCTATAATTTGTTTTAGTATTTTTAATACCTGTATTTTATAATTATACACTAGAAATGACGACTTTTCTTTTCTCGGTGCAACCCTAATTTATTTTAATTTAGTGTCCAAAATATAAATTAATAATTTTTTTTTGTTAATCAAAACTTCAGCATTATTGATAGCTATTTTTTTGCTCACGTTTTATTTTACCATTAAACATGGAAAAGGTTTAGGTTATATTTAATTCTTGTTATAAACTGGGGGCGCCATTTTACCTCTTTGCCCGGGGCGGCGAAACTGCTAGCGCCGGCCCTGCTCACAGGCAGGCCCGTCGACGAAAATGTCGATAAAATCACAGAAATAATCGAAGTTGACCGGCATGTTAGTAGTCGTAGCATCGCCGAGGAGCTAAAGATCGACCATAAAACAGTATTAAACCATTTGCGCAAAGTTGGATTCAAAAAGAAGCTCGATGTTTGGGTGTCACACCAATTAACACCAAAAAACATGATGGATCGAATTTCCATCTGCGAAGCCTTGGCCAAATGGAATGAAATCGACCCATTTCTTAAAAGGGTGACTGGGGATGAGAAATGGGTCCCATACGACAATGTTGTGCGAAAAAGATCATGTCCAAAGTGCGGTGAAGCAGCTCAAACTGTGGCCAAACCAGGGCTAACGGCCAGGAAGATTCTACTGTGTATTTGGTGGGAATGGAAAGGAATAATTTATTATGAGTTGCTTCCGTATGGCCAAACACATCTCGACTATCAACAACTGGACCGTTTGAAGCTAGTGATTGACCAGAAACAGCCAGAATTGGCCAACGGAAGAGGTGTTGTGTTCCATCAGGACAACGCCAGGCCACACACGTTTGTAGTGAATCGCCAGAAACTCTAGGAGCTTGGTTGGGAAATTTTAATGCATTCACCATATAGTCCGGACCTTACACCATATAGCACCAAGCGATTACCACCTTTAGCTGATTAACTGTGCAGCCAGTTGTATCTCGAATTTCCACTGTAGATGCAGTACGATGTGCCATAGCCATTTGTCTACCACGGCTATATTCCCTTTCAGAAGGGCCACGTGGCTGTCTAGTCTTCTTGAGGCATTACCTTCCTTTAATCACTGCTGCCAACAATTATGCACAGTGGATACATTCCTGCTAAGTCGTTTCAAAATATCGTGCGAAGAAAATTCCAATTTCTCTTAGCCCTATCAAACGACAGCCTTCATTTTCGGCGAGCTGTTGGTAAGGACTTCTTGATCTCCTTTAAGGCATTCTTGACTAACATCAGCTTACTACTTCAAATCTCAACGACATATAACACTTACGAACTTTACAGGCATATTCTAAGCAAACTCGATTTGAATGTTCATAGTGGCACTGCTGGTGCCTACCGGGGAATTTGAATAGACATCTTCCAGATGTATAAGCTAAGCCTAACAAGTTATGTTTATCTAGCACAACTCCTACTTAGTGTTGGGATTTTCTTTTTTTACTAACAGTGTATTGTAAATAGAGCAGCAACTGTGCAATAATACTTTTTCTCAATATTTGTGAAAGACATGTGGTTGAGGAAAAACACATCAACAAAGTCTTAGATATCTAATGAGTGTAGTGAAGTGAATGCTTTATTTTAATTAAAGTCAGTTAAAAAATATCTTTAGTTTTTAGATGTAGAAGATTTGAAAACAGTCCCTCTGTCAGGTGAGGATTTTATGAGCCCTAAACAATGTGATATTTTTTTAGAACCAGATTGTTTTTTTAAAAAAATTCTTTGCAGTGGAAGAAAAGTTGGTTTGCAATTTATGAATAATACTAACGAAATTGGAACCTAAAACTAACAAATTGTTAATAATCACTATATTATTAATTTTTTTGTTGAATTAATGTTTTTTATCAACATTTTATTATATTTGATGGTTGTTTTATTAAATTTTTACTTTGTGATTCTTTATAGATCGACAGAGAGAATAGGATAGATAAATAATCAATAAATATTTTAATATTTGATATAATTAAGAGAAGGTATTGAGTTCCTTTTTTCTAGTAAAGAGGAAGGTGGTCAAAAAAAGTTTGAGAACCTCTGATCTATAGGAAGATGACAGAAGGTAGCATCTCCCAATGACTTATAATCTGTAAATACCACCACATTTAACAAAACCTTCAGTTGAAATTCTGATTTCTACATCAATGAAAATATATAGAAGGCTGATGTTTCATGTCGTATTATATAATCCACTTACATTAATTAAGCAATCCACTTCTTGTCACCAGTGACATACACAAACTACAGGTTGATTCATAATTAGTGCGACCAATTTTAAAAGTATATAACTATTTATGGTAAATTTTAAACGCTTTATTACCAGTTTTATTTTGAAAATGAAACGTTCAAATTATCAATCTATTTTTATTAGTGGTAGTTAATTATAGCTTCGAAATTAGATTCTCAAACCCAAAACCGAATTTAAAGCTTTTGAAGGATGATTGCTCAAATTCTGTTGTAAATAAAGCCTCTTAAAATTTAGAAAAAAATATTTATGCTATGGATTACTACCTTAACTTCAAAAAGAAATAAAATATGGATGGCAATCAAAAGTTCCAGGAAAAATTGTAGATGAAAGGAAGTCCATGGTGAAAAGGGAAAAAAGGAGCTGAAAAGACAAAAAGCTGTAGAAAATTATCTGCTTCAAAGAACTTTAGAAAAGAAACTACAGGTATTGCAATCGACAATTAGTCGTCAGATAAAGAAAATTGTCTATAAAAAAGTTAATCAACTAGCCTATCACCAAATGGCAGCAAAGATCATACAAAAAAAATGTTTCTACCCTCTGTATTTAATGTTATGCAAAGTTAGATATATAAAACATGGATAATTTCCGATGAAGCTCTGTTTCATCTGTCATCCACAACTGGTAAAACAACAATATATTTCACGTGAAAAGCAAGCAAACACGCAGCTGTTTTGCAAAAGGCAAGTTGGCCATCAGGTGTTATGGTATGGATGGGAATGTCCTCTCAAGGCTTGTCAAAATCATTTTTTGTAGAACCAAAAGTTAAAATAGATGCTAAATACTATCAGAATTAAGTTTTGAAGCAGATGATCAAAGAAAGTAAACTGCTTTACCCTCAAGGAAACTTTGTTTTTCACCAAGATCCAGCACCAATTCACACAGCAAAATCAACTATAAAATGACTGAAAGATAAAAAAATTAGTTTTCTTTCACCTGAGAAATGGCTACCATCCCCTGACTGTACTCCTTGCGATTATTTTTTATGAGGTTACTTAAAAAACCAATTAAAAAGATGTAAATTAAGAACACTTCAAGGGCTTCAAAAAGCAATCAAAAAGAAAATTGGAAAAATACCTCCTAAAATGGTCGAAAAAGCTCTTTTAACTTGAGCTAAAGATTTACATAAAGTGTGCAATGTTAAAGGAAACTACATTTAAAATTTCGTGCAAACAACTTAATTCAATACAAATTTATGATACTCTGAAATTGGTGGCATTATTTTTGAATCAATCTACTTTTATGGGAGGAATTTATATTTTAAAAAAGTAAGTAGATGTAAGCAATGAGGCATAATTTTTATGCTAAAAATATCTTGGTGCAAGGGAAGTGCTTGAATCCCTAAACACAATCCTTGTGCATGCCACTGCCTGTCACAAACCATTTCAAGAATGGATTATTTTTGTTGTGGAAAGACTTCATCACATATAAAGAAAGTCCACTTTTATCAACAGTATTTCCTTGATTTAATTAAAAAAAAATGATAATTTTTCTTCCATTAACCCCTTACTTCTTGCTCCCGTCAATATCATAGGGTGAAATTTCCCTCTCTATTCCTTGTGCTTGTGATATTTCCGGGCTGGAGTGTTCAAAAGTAATGTGCTAAAAAGGTTAAAAATATATCTTTCTTATGCCTGCAATCATGTTTAATTCTCACCAGAAGGCAGTACCAGATTATTAGTAGCGTGTTTAGATAGTTATTATATGTTAAACTAGATGTTAGCACAAGCAAACATATCTATATTAGCAGTATGTTTTTGTAACCTTAGCTCAATTACTTAGTTCTGCTCTTCGTGAAAAGATGTGGATTGCGTTGTGATAAAAAAATATATTTTTTAATATTATATGCATTATATGGAATTAGTTTGGAAGTGAATCGAATTTTACTTTAAGTATAAAGAGATCTGAGAATGATTCTGAAATAACTTTTTAAAAGTTCAGTTAGTGAACCTGACAGCATTGATGATGGTTCTATACTGTTTGTTACCTGTGATATATTGGCCTTTTTATCTCATACATTAAAATTTATCTCACAAGAAAAAATTACTGTTGTATTTTTACACACACACATTGCAATTGTTTAATAAAGTTCTCCTTTAATGTTTAAGACATGTTTTTTTTAATTCTCTTTGTTGGAAAACCAACTTTCAGTCATAATAAACCTAAATGTTGGCTTTTCTTAAAAGATTAATTTTTTGGATTTCAAGCTAGAAATTTACTCAAAATTTAAAAATAAATATACATATTGAACACATACTAAATTTTATATAATTTTCTTGAATAAAAAAATAGGCACTTTTATGACCGTTTTCTTCAAAATGATTCAATCATTAAGGGGTTAACTAAAGAGAAAAACAACAACAACACATATATAGTCAATACAGACATCAAATACATCTGTAAAAACTATTTTATTTGTGTATAAAAATATTAACTACATTCAAAAGTTAAACTTTAGCAATGATTCTCTCAAACTTTGACTAACAGTTTTGATGAAAGGCTACAAAAAAAATGAAAGAATGATTTTAAAAAATTAGATATATATGTATATACATATACAAAAATAGACTGCATGAAATATAACAATTTAAAAAAGTTAAGCTTTTAATAATAAGTTTTCATAGGTTTTTCTTTATGTACAATCAAATACTAGATATTTATTCATGTTGTAGTTCCCTCTTCTATGTTCAGATGTGTGATAAATCTCAATTTACGCTGAATAGCTGGTCTTAAATTTCTGATGCTTTTCTCAATTTCATTTTTTATAGCATCTCCTATAAACATATATTTAATGTGATATCTAATAAAATGTTAAAGGAAAAAAATCATGTAGGAATGTAATATATGAAGCAACAAATGCATTTATGTAATGTTCAAACAAATAGCCGTTTAAAAAAAACAATAATGATATTAAATGAAATTGAAACAAAGAATCCACAAAATTACATGATCCTGGTGATACATCAATATGCCATCTTAACAACAACAACAAAAAAATGCAGTATTGCATAGATATAATCATAAAATATAAAAAAACAGGAAAATTAATTTGAGGTAGATTAAACATACCGTAAAATCCGGCATATAGTGCACACCCATACTTTCTAGTTGCATTTTTAAATTTTTAGGTATATTTACCATATAACATGCACTCCCTTTTCTACAAAGAAACCAGAAGTATGAGTGCACAAGGCTCGTATGCTTTTGAGTCATTTATTCAAGCTATATTATCCCAGATTTTGAAAAAAAATATACTATTAGAATCAGAACCCTTTTTTAAAAACTTCATTAGGTATGTCATTTCTTTTAAATATATAACATTCTGATCTATGTAGAAGTTAAATTTTTACTATGCTCGTCTCTTATTTTTTTTATTTTTGAAGCTATCATTTTTATACCCAGCGTATAACACACCTGTAAATTTCAATTTCATTGTTTGTGTTAAAAGTGCACGTTATACGCTGGATTTTACAGTATTTTGAAAAGCTTGATAATTATACAGAGCTACACAACAATTATATTTCATCTATAATATGGTAAAGATGGACTACTTTAACTTCTAAACAATGAAGTAAGGAGGATAGCATATGAGATTATCAATCCTATAAATAAATTACACCAACTCAAAGTTGCTTTGAAGTTCATTTATGTATCCATTTTCAACCACTTTGAAGCAAATTAACTCAGGCTGTTTCTACTTACAATTAAGCCAATCTGGTGATTTTCTAGGACTCAGTTTGGAATACTTACATCTACAATGGGCCATTTTCATTATTCCTTATGAAAAAAACACATTTATTCTTTAGCATGTTAATTATTATGCGTTCATTTCATTCTTCCATTCATGTGTGGAATTTTTTTAATAATAAACATCTTTGGTACAGCTTTTCCATTTAATTTTGCAAATTGAATTTGGAACCAACACATATTTACTGCTAAATCAACTAGATGCGATTTATAAAAGACTTTGATGTTAACTTCAAAATTATGGCTTCAAAAGGCTAGAGAAAGAAAATGCATCTGACTCTTAATTTTGTGAATTTATTCCAGTCATAAGAAAGTTCTTGCCTTGCTAATTAATTCCCCCTTTTCCAGAAAACCTAGAATAACATTCTTGTACACATCTGTACTGAATACAATCTATCATTTTTGCAGAATTGTTTACTACTCCTTTTAAGCATTTTTTTATAGTTCGCGAATTCAATATACTATTGGGGAATGGTACAAACACATGTACATATATAAACTTATAAAACTTTAAAACTTACTTTCAAAAAGGATACAGTAAATCACAGACTGCATCAATATATAATAACTGTTCACAATTTTTATCTACAGCTTCCAACATTTCATACAGTTCTACAGTTATCTGAAAGGAAGGGGGAATAAATAAAATATGGAGAAACAAAGGTCAAAATACTATAAAAACAATACAGCCTGTTTATTCTGCTTAAAGTAACACTTCTTTTTATTTAATAAATAAAGAACAATAAAATTTAGCACATATTAAAATTAATTTCAGCCTTAGAAAATATGCATTCAAACAATTGGTAAGAAATCATTGTTAAATTCAATAAAGTAAAAAATTTGTGATGATCAAGTTAGTCCAGAAAAATTTATAATACAAGGGGTAACAATTAAAAGTAAAAAAACTTCTAAAAACAAGCTTTTATTTAAATGCATTAAAAAGAATAAAAAATAAACTTTTCCTTTAAAACTTTTTTTATAATTGACTTATAACCTGATTACACAATTTAGGATATAAAAGTTTGTCGTGAGATTTAAGTACTCGTATTTACTTAGTTTAAAAACTTTAAAAATTAAAATCAATCAGATCAAGTTATTTGATTTACTATTTTATCTACACAGATAAGTCTCGCTACAAGCTTTTATATTATAAATTGTGTAATGACATAAGTTAATAGCAAAAAAAGTTTTAAAAGAAAAATTTATTTTATTCTTTTTAGAGTATTTAAATAAAAGCTTGTTTTTAAAAAAAGTTTTTTTACTTTTAATTAATTTTTTACTTTTTAGTTATTACTGGACAGGTTACTCAGTCTGTTCATCTCATTCAACACATCATTGTTGCAAGGTCGTTTGCCGGTTAATTTCGAACAGTCTAGCTCAGGGGTACTCAAACTTTTTTCCCGTTGGGACACATACATATGATAGATATTTCCCTCAGGCCACAACAAGAGAATAATTGGGAAGGGGGGTAAACACTGTATGCCCAAAACAACATTGGACAAAGCAAAATGAATCAAAATACTAACTCTTTTTTTTTCTGATTTTACTTTAATACTGCATTTAAGACGAAAAACACAAAATTTTTGTACAGAATTTGGATAATGCTATTCTACACACGGAAATTAAGTTTCGCACATTTATCTTTATAAATGATGAAGTTATTAAATATTTAATTAAAAATGTGAGTATTTTTTGAAAAATTGTAAAAAAATTTTTGGCATTTTACTTTTTAAATGACTGATTTTAAAAGAGAAAAGCATGGACTTTTTTAGTGTAGAATATTGATTCATTAACACACACAAAAAAAATTCATATGAAACGATTTTGAAATCATTTTCATGAAAACACATCAATTTCGACTCATTTCAGACAAAATCGTAAAAAATAGAAAATATCATTATCTTGTAAAAAGATTTACACCGTATCGTGGCGAAATAAATGATCTTTCCGATTCTGTAATTATTTTTTTGTCTGAGTATGATAGAAAGAATTAGATAACTTTTTTAAAAACGCTGAAAAAGATTGGAACTTCTTTAAGCTCAATCCGAAAAGCTGCTCGGCAGGATAAAAAGTCAACAGGGGTAAAATAATTATGCGTTTTAAGGTTTTTAATTAATATCTTTTTTAACTATTTGCTATATCGGAATATAAATGGTCACAACATACATTGTCAGCCAAACTAAATGTGTATACAAAATTTCAGCTCAAACAGTTGAAGACATCAGCAAATTTGAGTTGCAAGATTCCACCCGAACAAATTACATTGCAAGTTAAATAACAACTTGTAAAAAGACAAAGCTTTCAAATTTATAATGAGATGAAAATAAATAACATATTTCTATTCAAATGACACATTAACTGTACAGTTTCAAATTGATGTGATTCATAATTAAAATAGAAACAATTTAAAATTCCGTGGGAGTAAAAAATTATTTTTCGATATTTTTCAGGACAACATAATTTGAGGAAAATGGATTTACAGTTAAAACAATCAACTCAAATTGAATTTATTCACTAAAATTTAACTGATACAATAGGTGAGAAAAAGCATTTGTCATAGTTTGTTACCTCCATTGCATAGCGTGTTCTTTCTAAATAAAACCGCTGGAGAAAAGGAGCTACTAGGTGACAAATAAATATGAACTGAACTTCATTTTTAACAGCTGGCTTAAACTTTAATTTTAATAATCTGAAAATAGAATTGAAAAATTAAATTAATAACCAAAACTTACACAGGAATTTCTTTAACAACATTAAACAAAGAGTCAGATTTATAAATATCCTTACTGTGTCAAAGTGCATATTTGCCCAATGCTAGCATGGTACCAAACCGCATGAGTAAGAGCAACCACATAGCTACAAGGTAGCTCTGTCATGCTATTATAACTACCTACAAAATCAAACATCAGAAATGGATCCATTTCAGGCAAAGGATTAGAAAGCAATGGAGACTGCATCACATCCAAAATGCGATCATTCAGAACACTCCAATAAGCTTCCTTAAAACAAAAAATAATGCATTTAGTCTCATAAAAGAAATTTATAATTTTTTTTCTGTGAACATTTCAATAAAATTTCACACAGAAAGTTTATTTACAAAATAATTTTTAAAAAGTAAACAAATTATTATTTTTTAATATCCTAAGTTTTTTTTTTCATTAGCAAAGAGACTGAAGAAATACAAATAAGTACTTCTGATTATGCATTCTTTAAGTGCACAAAATAGTACAACAGAAAAATATCAAATGCACATATTATGAAATTTTAATCAAGTAATATGTTTAAAAATATGAACTCCAAAAACATCGACAGTTTGCAGTTTGTACCTAAAAATAGAAAATGGTCTTTAAAAAAAATTTGCTATATATAAGGACTGTATATAAACTGTAATAGATGCCAACAAATTGAGCTATTTTCAGCCAATCTAGGGAAATTTACATAAAAAAATGTGGAACAAAACAAATTTTAGCAGATAAAATTCTTATTCAACTCAATTTTACTTACTCTGTATAATGAATGGCCTTTAATTAATCACTTTAGTACCATGCATTTTTAGCTTCTAATTATTAGTCACTTATACAATATGCAATAAGCTCATATTTGTGATAGTGGATAATAATTTTGATCTAAATGTAGAAAGGTATTCAAATTCATTGACAATTACACACAGAAGGAATATTTATAAGGGTTTTAATGCTCAACTTTACCGTCAGTAATTTTATTGTCAATTAATTTTTTTAATAATTCAATTCTCATTAGATAAAGGGGTAACAGTCAGTTAACAGCTCTCATTAACTGTAAAAAAATAATATATCAACACAGAATTAAAATACTTCTGCCCTTGAAAAATTACAGGCAAATAATGAACAAATAGATACTTTAAAACAATAATTTACTTCTGCTTTATTTAAACTGACACAGATGGAACTTCAACGATATATTTTAAGCTTTACTAAATAGAAAATATTGCATTTGACAAAATATCTTTGAGAAACTAAAACATATTAAAAAAAAAAGTGAAAGCTTACAGGTAAAGCAGTTAGAACAAGACCAACAGCATTCATCCAAGCTACAATGTTTGAATGAACTGTCACAGTACGTCTAAAAAAGAGAAAAATGCAATATATATACACTTCATTTTCTTACAACAAAAGTAAAGTCATGAGAACCTAATTAACAGAAAAGTTTAGTTTTAAAAATGATAAGAGTTGGAAACTGGATTATACTTAAGACAATTGAATGATAAAATAAGGATTAATGCACACTCAATTTATAGGAGCCTCTAAGACAATAACAAACATTTGAAGTATTGATTTCTTAAATAAATTATACTAGATTTATTCATTTGAACAAGTGATTTTTTTTAAAAAAATTTAAACAACTAAATAACAATGCCCAGGATAACAATTTTTTATCCATATCATGTCCATAAAGACTCTGGAGCATAATTGAACTTGCACGACATGAAAAATCTCATTATTCAATATGATAGAAATTTCAGACAGGGATACACCATTTTAAACATTCTTCAATTTACTGAGAATAGTCTTACCCTTGACTATCAATTCTTCAGCTTAATGCAGCATAAATTAAGCTATAATTATTAATAAGTATAAAAATCTTATTAAGAGAATAAATTTTACTAGACCAAGAAAATAAAGGGTGTTTTTTTTAGAGGTATAGAACTTTAAATTGCAATAAAACAATGATGTATTATTCGATTGACATGATTTTTTTTTATTCGAAAGATAATCTTGTGGCATTACATTTTAAATAGGATTTCTGGCATATGACTGCCACGGCTGGCTCGGATGTAGTCCAATCTGGACGTCCAATTTTCGATGACTTTTTCCAACATTTGTGGCCGTATATCGGCAATAACACAGTGAATGTTGTCTTCCAAATGGTCAAGCGTTTGTGGCTTATCCGCATAGACCAATGACTTTACATAGCCTCACAGAAAATAGTCTAGCGGTGTTAAATCACAAGATCTTGGAGGCCAATTCACAGGTCCAAAACGTCAAATTAGGCGGCCACCAAACGTGTCCTTCAATAAATCGACTGTGGCACGAGCTGTGTGACATGTTGCGCCGTCTTGTTGGAACCACAGCTCCTGGACATCATGATTGTTCAATTCAGGAATGAAAAAGTTAGTAATCATGGCTCTATACCGATCACCATTGACTGTAACGTTGTGGCCTTCATCGTTTTTGAAGAAGGATTCCACCAGCCCATAAAGCGCACCACACAGTCAGTTTTTCTGGATATAACGGTGTTTCGACATACACTTGTGGATTAGCTTCACTCCAAATGCGGCAGTTTTGTTTGTTGACGTAGCCGTTCAACCAGAAGTGCGCTTCATCGCTAAACAAAATTCGCTTATGAAAATCGGGAACAACGGCAATCTCGTTTTGGGCCCATTCGACGAATCTACGCCTTGCTTGATGATCGTTTTGATGAATTGCCAAACCAAACTGAGACTAAATCACTTGACAGCTGTTAAATCGGTCGCCATCTTGGAAAGTAATGCCAACTTAAACTTCTATACCTGGAAAAAAAACAATCTTTATATAGACAAACAGTATGTAATCTATATCTAAAAGCATTCAATAACTAATATAAGAGTTCAACAAACAAATTAATTTCAAACATATAAACTTAAGTACTGCTAATATTACAAAACTACTAAGAAGTTGTCTATCAATGGCAAATGTTTTTGTTGGAACTTATAAGAAATATCAGAGTACATATCCCCCCCCCATTCTTCTACAAACAGAGTAGCTTTATTTTGTTGAAAATTATACATTTACATGTCAATGCACCATTTCTCATTCATTCATTCAGATTTCTTTCCTAACAGTAAAAAATTAGAATTATTATCCTTTTAATGATAACTTATAGCTTACCAACAAAGTGATCATTTTTATTTTATTCTTATTAAATTTTTAAAATGTTGAATTTTATGAATTTTTCTCTATAAAAAGTTTAAAAAAAGCTGAATTTATAATATTTTTTTATCAAGACACTATTTATTTTAGCAACATATCCTTGATACAAGAAAATTAATCTATATTTTCATCCTACATAATTTTTACATAGCATTACAAATAAAATGGTACATTTCAGAAAATTTTTTAAATGTTCCAATTATGGAATGTTAGTCGATGAGGCTAAAAGAAAGTCTTATTCTTACCCTTTCAGAACAACATCTAATATGGCATTTCCAACAATAGTAGTAGATACAGGAAGAGCCATTAGTTCTATGCATGTGACATGTAAAGCATGAGCTCCTTGGTTGGGAAATTCATTAAAACGCCAATCAGTATGAGGGAAAGGACTCTTTCCACCAAGAGCTAAATATTTGTTAAGTTTACAACACAATCAAATAATGAGTTTTGGAATTAAAATGAAAAACACAACAGATTAAGTATTGAAAATATCAATAGTGTTCTTCAAGACACTAATGATTGATACAATATTATACCATACATAAATTAAATGAATGAAAACTATTTCAGTTATTTAACCAATTTAAAAATTGTAAGAGACAAAATAAAATAAAATTACATTCTACAAAATAAACTAGTAATAATTTCCTAAAGTATTTAAATTTAATTTTTTTTATATATATAAATTAAAACTAACAAAAGAAATTCACTTCCACAAAAGAAGGTTAATTACAGATTCCAGAAATATTAAACCTTAGCTACTTTAATAAAGTTGCAAAAGGAAGTCCTACATTAAAAATTTAATTCTTAGCATTAAGAAAATTTTAACATAAGTACATTACTTATTAATCACAGTGAAACTTATTTTTTCCAAAGAAATTTATTTTGATTTATTATAAATAGCCCTTTTTTAGGATATGTGCTTTATTTAAATGGATAAATGAATTTTTATACTTAAAAATGTGTTAAAAATCAATAAATTTAAGTCAGTTGATAATCACAAAAGGTAAAATGATATATCAAAGTTAATTCCCTAGGAAGTTAACTTTGAAATTATTTAACACTTAAAATCACTATTTTTCAAAATAAATAAATAGATAAAATAAAACTAATGTATTAAAAAAAATCCCAATTTAGCACCAAATGTTAGAAAAGAAATGCTCAAATGCATTTGAAAAAATAACTTAATTGCTTTTTGCAATTAATATATGTAAAAAAGGATACTATCAACTAATCGACCAATCAATTTCACATAATAATCATGATCTGGAATCCAATTCAATTCTTCAGAAGTATCCTGAGTATATGCAATGTATCCTTCACTTAAAGCCCAACCTTCTGGACGAACATCTTTTAAAGAACCTATAGAAATAATCACAAACAAATAAGAACAATTTAATATATTACCAAACATAATAATTAAAAAATTAAATTTGCAAAATGAAAATAAACATGACTGACCAATAATAGCAGATACCAGTTTCTTCTTCAATGGAGGACGATCTCTTAGTCTTTGTTCATAATAATGTAAAGTATTATATAAATAAGTTAATGGACGATCTGGAAGTAAACAATAAAACTATATTAGTAAGTGAATACATCTTTGTAAAGAAATAATATTTTTCTTGTGTTTGTACAAAATGGGTTTTAAGAATACAAATACACATATATTCATTGAAATCATGACTTAAACAAAGCTTTATGAAATAGTTAAAACAACATAAGTTTAACCTAAGTATTATATATGGGGTGAATGTCTTTTTAATTAATATAATTATAGAAAATTAACCTTGAAAAGAATGTAATGGCACATATTATAATATACAACTGCATATAAGATCTTTTACATGAACAAAAGACGTTGCAGCACAGTAATTATTTTATGGGACATCAATCGTGCATAAAGAATAAATTTATATCAACATACTTGCCATTAACTATTCATAAATTTCTTATTTCTAAATAGTTGCTACAATTATAACCAACAGAAAAATACATCAGAAAGTCAAGATAATTCTTTTATAGAATTAATAAATATATTTTTTGTATATCAAAATTCTTTAAAGCCAAAAAATGTGCATTTCTAATGCCACTTTGTATAATTACCATGAAATTTGTACAAACATCCCAAAGTGTCCAGCAAACATTCAAAAGAGAGAGTAACAGTTGGTAATTCCAGAAATCTATGAATAACAATATCCATTACCTACAAATACAATATAAAATGAACAAAATGACTCATATATTAAAATAATACATAAATAAACTGCAAAATTTTCGAAGTATGGAACTACTTACTGGAAGAAATCTGAGACACACATTTCCAAAATAAATAGGTATATAAGTATGCTGAGCATTGAAATCGCGGAGTCCTTCAAAGTAAAACTTCTCTTGATATACCTAGAAGACAAAATATAATCAACTGCAGTAATTACAATGACATTTGAAAAAAAATTACTGATAAAACATTAAAAATTTTCAAAATTTCCTAATTAAGAGATGAAGTTATGTTTCAGTCCATAAGCTATTGCAGTCAATAAAAATAAAAGATTAGTTCCTTAGATCATAACTTCTTTCAATTACACAGCTATTATTTCATTTATTGGGTTGAATTCAGGGGGGGGGGATTTAAAATACACAACCTCATCAAAGAAAAAAACTAACAGAAAGCTTGAAATTATGGTTTAATAGTGAAATTTAGTCTTATTAAAATGCACTGTAACCCATGAAAAAATCTCATACACATCTCAAAAGGATACACAAGTTTTAATGATCCCCCAGTTACTTAAGTTAGCAGAATTAAGTAATTTTAAATAATAAAGCATAATAAAAACAAATGACTAGAGCAAATTAATTAAAAACTTTTTTCACCTCCTGTTTACAAATAAATACATTTTAAAGCACAATACAGGCTTATTCATAATACCCGCCAAGGTTTCAGAGCACTGTATTATTAAAACAACCAAGATAAATACAAAAAATGCATGAAAGAATAGAGAAAAAAACTTAAGTTTTATTTACATATTTCACAGGTGTTCTATGTGAGCCTTTGGTGACAAGGCACATATGAATGTAATAGTCCACTTCCTGCTACACTCTACTCAATATGGTATTACCAAAATTACTCACAGCATGTGTTATCCTTTTCCTTGTTATCTATTCTTCCAAAAATGCGGCCTTTTACATTAGACCCCCCATATGACACAGCAGAACTGCCTGAAAGAATAACATGAGCCATCAATAACGTTGATAATACCATGTTGAGTAGAGTATGGCAGGAACTGGACTATCACATTGATGTTTGCTGTGTGACCAGGGTTTGCATATAGAACACCAGTTGGTTGGTTGTCATGTTAATGGAAATGATCACAAAAAAATAGAACATCAGTAAAATATGAAAATAAAACTTGAATTTTTTTCTGCATTCTTTTTTGCTATACTTGTCTAAGTCTTTTTTAGTATAGCACTCTGAAATCTTGAAAGGAATTATAATATTAATTTTAGAGAGAGAGGAAAAGAGTTTCTTGGAGATTTAAAAAGAAAAGAAAATTTTTTAGAAATATCAATACTTATAATTTTAAAAATAAATATTAAAGCTGTGATCTTACACACCCTATGAAACATCAAATGTTTTTCATGCCAATCAGATTGTTTCCAATGCTCAGGGGAATTCTGAAAAAAAAATATATACATGCAAATCAAAACATCATTACAAATTTTAAGTTTAAATATTATGTTTAAAAAAAAGTGTATTATTTTCTTATGACTCATATATCTGCATCAGTTGATAAAAACAAATTTGAGCTTCCAATACTTTTTCTCACAGCTTAAATCTACACAGATTTGAGAACATCTTTATGAAATACTTTTAAGCTAAACTTTCTCATATTATAATTAGATTAGCAGAGAATTTTTTTAATATCTTGTTCTGGAAACATGATGTAATCCTTGCATTTTTAGTTTAAATTTCTAAATTAAAATAGGTATAACTTCTTAATTCATCAAATGATATATCATTATATAAGCATTTAACACCACATTTCTAACATAATTTCAGATCTATAAACACAGTTTGAAGCACTATAAGGAATGTTGATAATGCACCTTGTAATTTTGAACCATGGTCAAATAAAGATGACACCTGAACTGGCACCCACTTTCCAAACTTTCAACATCAAGGACTTTGAGATCTGACAGAATTAATGTGCATCAGCCCTTTTTTATGGCAGGTCTTCAGTGACATCAGGACTTGAATCCCCGACTCAAAAGAAAAAATACTGGCAGAAATTTTCGACTATGATCACTCTGGTATTGCAGCCACTCTCTCCATTCCTTAAACCTATATCAATTTGAGAAAACCTTTTCATGAACATTTTTTCTATATAATATTAAACTTCCTCAAATTATAATTAGATTTGCAAATAATTTTAAAAAGGAATACTTTTTGTTCTAGAAACATGAGAGAGCCTTTCCATTCCGATTTCATGTTCTTACTCAAAATCCTAAATAAAGAGAGGTGCAAGTTTTTTAATTTACTGTACCTTGTTCCAATGCAACAATTGAAATCTCAATATTTATTAATTAAAAAGTTTTAATAATTGTCAAAATTGCAGTTTTTATTCCTAAATATTTTATGAAATACAATATTCAATATCTTAAATTATTATTGCCAATTTTTTAATTAAACGTGTTGAGACATTTTATTTTCCTTTTTTCCCCAGTATATAAGTAAAAATGCTTACAAATTAATTAAAAAACTACTAAAACATAGAACCTAAGCTTCTTTCCTTGTTCTCAACAAGAAAATAAGGCTTACTCAGAAACTAATTAATTATGTTTATCAAAAATCTATTAAAATATAAATCTTATATTAATTATATTTTTACAACCATATTTGGCATAAAAAGTAATTTTTATAACACATAACACAATTGATGCACTGTATTTATTCAAATCTGAGTCACACTTTGTTGTCAATGTTAATGCTATTGACAATTGGGAGTGGCTTAGAATAAAAGGTGGAAAAATACGTTGGGCGAGGGAAATTGAACATGATACTAATGGTTAGAGCAACAATAGGTTTGTGTATGTTTCAAAAGTTTTTAATACTAGTAAAATAAATTAATTATTCACTTCAAATTAGTTCTCATTAATTTTTTTTTTAATTTTGTAAATATCGATTATAGATAAACCTTTTTATACTATTCAATATTTTTTCACAAAAACATGCTGACAATTTGGAATGTGGTTTAGATTTGAATAAATATGGTATTTATATATATTTTCATAGAATTAATATATTTTAAGTTTTGCAAAAAACATTTGTGAAGAGAACATTATGCGAGCATATAAAAAATAAGCTTTAAATGCAAAGCATGATCAAAAAGACTTCAAAATAAAATAAACACTATGTTGATCTTAAAATATTACCTTCGAGTCTGATGGGTCATTTTAAAGTTCTACTGAGCTCCTTACTCAAAAGAATACAAGTTCATAAATGAAATAAGATTCACATAAAACAGAATGTAACTATGATGAACAACAATTGATACAAAATGAATTATGTGATAGGTTAAATTGTAATGAATGCCATGTTGCTCAATGCTGAATAACTGTCAACAAAATAATTCATTCTCATTAGAATTCTGCGAAACTTAAGATTCTATGATGATTAAATACTTAACAATGGTCACATGATAATGGCAATCATGTGTTTCCAATTGATTAAAAATTGACATACTAGTTGTTCAACTTGTAAAGTTTAGATAACATTTAAATTTGATGATTGGGTAGAGAGTTCACGTGTTAAACTTCTTCAAAATTACTTACACATTATAGGAATATTTTTAAATTAAGTGCATTTTCTTTAACAATGTGCACTATTATGTCGTTGATAAATATGTACTTTCTAAAAGAAAGTTTTTGCAAAAAGTAAAAGTAGGCAACAGTGAAGCACATGAACAAATAGGCTGGAAACGTGTGCTTATATTTACTATATAATTATGACGTTGCATTAATTTATGAACTGATTGGCCGAAAACACATGGTTCAGTTATCATGTGACTATGACATCACATGAATTTAGTCCATTACATCTCTTGAATTCAGAACTTTTACAGTAGTTTGAAAGAAAAACAATAAAAGAACCTCTTACGTATTTTACAAAATCATAGACTCTATTCTTGAATTCTTGCGACTTCAAGAGCAACATTCGTATAATTAAAAAACATACTTGAGCTTCATCTCCTTCAAAACTACGTAAAGACTATAGAAAAAAACATACAAAATGTAACAAATTAAATTTAATTATTTAGCATGTAAGACACACTATATAGCTCAAAGTCACAAAACAATAAACTTTAGACATTTGATTTTCTAGTGAAAAAATTGGCAAAAGTTTTACAAAGTTGGGAACGTAGAGAACATGCTCATAAAATGCCATTTACAATCATAAGTGACACGTTGGTTAACATCTATATTATAAAGCTTATTAAACTTGTGCATAAACTTAAATCATTGTGTATTTAATGGTAAATTTTATATAAATGTAATTAAGCATGCCATGACTAATGATAAAAATAAAACTTTGTAGGAAATTTCTTATCCAGCTACGTTCAAAGAGATACAGAAATAGAACTCATTATATCACCAATATTTTTTGAATGTTCACAATGTCTGACTGGATTTTTTAATACAAGATGCCTTATATTGTTGGCTACAGAATTATAAAAAAAAACGTTCTGGATATAATAAACAAAAAAGTAGTTTTTTAAAGATACATTTAAATTTTCCGAATACATAGAAGCTACTTTTATGAAAATTGCTAATGAAATACTTGTAAAAGTGATAAAGCATTCAGTTTTTTTATGTTATAAGTTCATCATCAATATGTTACAACTATTGTCAGTTTTTTTATGATCCTCCAAATGAAGAAGTTAATAAAACTTCACAGGAAAACTGTTTAAGCAAGTTCTTTACATTACAAAACATTTAATTATGGATTTCTCCAACAATTCAAAGAAATTTTGAAAATCAAATATCCCATGACTTCTGGTGCCATAGTGAAACTAAATTAATCAAAATTGAATTTAATTAAAATATTTAAGTACAAAGTAATTAAGTAAATAATTAAGGGAATTTTAAAATAAACAGTAATTTAAATACATACTGATAAATAAGAATGCAACAAAAATCAGATCACATCTAAATAAATTAATTACAATTAAAAATGTAATACTGAAAACCAAATAAATAATTATTGTTTAAAAGTAATATTAAGGTTAATTAAATAATACTAAATACTAAAATGGCTAAATAAAATAATTAAATTTTAGGCCATTGTAGAAACAATCCCCAAATTCAAATCTAAAACACCTACAAATGTATATCACAATGAAATTCTAAAGTTATTAATCTTTTGTTACCTTGAAGATGCTTAAACAATCAAAAACTCAAATATAAATCAATATTTATTTGTAGAGCAATATAATGAATGTAAAAATTGAGAACAAAAAGCAAAAAAAATTAAAAAATTTAAAATGATAAATTAAACATTACCAGACACAGTATCAATCTGTCCAATTGTATGACATGGCATTTCCAAATTAAGTCATTTAGAGCGTCAACATACTACAAAAATATAAGTATAAAAACTAAATAAATACAAAACTTTTGAAAATTTTTATTTCTGGATATAATTTTAAAAGAAACTTAAATAGAGTAGAAAAAGAATTATTTTACTATTGATTACCTTATTTACATGCTGCCCAGCAGGAGAAATAGCAAACTCGTAAACCAAAAAGTCTGCAAATGTTCGTAAATGGGCTGAAAGGGCACGGGCCCCAATACGATCCAGTATTCTATCAGATAACACAATACACAAAAAAAAAATTTAATTTTTAAAAAAATAGAATCATAAAATATTTATTACATCTTAAACAAGCATGCTGAGAAAAAGACAAAGTTAGTTTAAATTAGATCTTATAGCTACATAACATATAAATAAATATGACCTTATGTAATAACCTCTCAGAGTAAAAAAAAAAGTAAAAAACAAGGTTATGCATAAAAAAATTGGCGCTTATGTGTTAAAGTTTTTACAAATAAAAAACTTAAAAGTAGTAAGTTTTAATATCAACAACTATTCAAAGATTGTCTATGTGTGAACAAAACCTAACATATTCTCGCATTTACATTCTTAATCTTTAAGGAAGTATGCTTGAACCTAAGGTGAAACAATGCTTAAGTACACTTGGTTCTTTTTTTTATGCGGTAGATGCGTTCCAGGAAATCCGCATAAAAAAATCGCCTAAAAAAAGACATACATTTATATGCAAAATGATGGATACGTTCCATTTATTCAAAAAATCGCATAAAACCCAAATAATGTTTTAAATGCACCAGAAATCGCATAAAAAAGATTTATAAATAATAAGATTTATTTTTTTCCATCATATTTTAATAAATGGCACATATGTATGTTAAAAAAAAAAAACAAAACTTAATATGTAAAAAACAAAACTTCATTTAAAATCATATTAAGAATGTTTTCACCATTATTCGCTGTCTGATAATGCGAACCCGTTTGTGGATTGGTGCAAGATCACTTTCATCACTTGAAGATAAAATTACGTCATCAGATCTACATGGTAATGTTTCTTCAGGAACTTCAGTGATTTTTTTTCTTTGACAAGGTAGTCAGTAATCAAACTCTGTGATGGCACTAGTTCTTTGTAGAGTTCTCTGTAGCCAGACATACAAAATTTCAGATCACGTTGAATTTTAAGGCGCGTTCTACATCATTATCATTTTGAATAAAAAATTTGCCAATTTACCGGAAAGTTTAAGTAATTTTTCGTCCAGTGGAGTAACATCTTCTTCCGGTTCGCTATCTACTGTTTCCAAATCTTTAGTAATATCTACCATACTTTCCAAAATATCATCATCATTTAGGGCTTCGTCCACAAGCAATTCTTCTATATCATGCTCGCCAAAATCATCAAAACCTTCCCACCTATTTCCTTAGCAATTGAAATAATTTCTGATGTTACTATTGCTCTATTTGATTCGTTTAATACGCATTCAGGCCAAGCAGCTTTCCAACATGCATTTAAAGTTTGTGATTTTATTTCGGCAATTGCTAATGCAACATGATTTACACAGTTCAAGATATTAAATTGTTTCCAAGCTTCAGTAACTGCTATTGTTTCGGATTCAGTTTATCGAAAATGAATTGGAAAGTGAATTTTACATAATATTTTTTAAATGTTGAAATAATTCCCTGATCTAATGGTTGAATTAGGCTCGTTGTGTTTGGAGGGAAAAAAGCTACCTTTATATTTGGATGTTCTAAGATTGGATGACCTGGCGCATTGTCAAGAATTAATAAGATCTTAAATTCGAGACCCATCTCATTCATATAATTTTCAACCGGGTACGAAGCATTTATTGAACCATTCAGTGAAAATAGCCGTTGTTACCCAGGCCTTCTTGTTAGCCATCCAATGTACGGGCAGTGTATTTAAGTCTTTTCCTTTTAATGCACGTGGTTTTAAAGATCGATTTACAAGCAGCGGTTTTAACATTGATCGCCAGATGCATTGCTGCACAGCAATAAAGTAACTCGATCTTTAGCAGCTTTAAAACCACTGGCAGTTTTTTCGGACTTTGCAATGTAAGTACGGGTTGGCATTTTTTTCCAAAACAATCCTGTTTCATCAGCATTGAAGACTTGATGAGCGCAATATTCTCCATCTTTAATAATTTTAGCTAACTTTTCAGGATATTTTCTAGCAGCTTCTTCATCTGCAGAAGCCACCTCACCTTTTATTTTTAGATTATGAAAAGAATGTCTTTTATAAAACCAGTTAACCACCCTGTGCTGGCAGAGAATTGTGGATTACTTTCACGTGAAGATGTAGATGGCTCTGATTCTTTTAACTCCTTGTAAAATTTAAGGGCTTTCATCTTGATTAAATGTCCATCTAACGAATTCTTTTTTGAGTTAAATCTTCAATCCAAATTACGAGAGCCTTTTCAGTTTTTTTCTATTAAAGTGTCTCTTGAATATGATGAAATTTTAGAACTCAAATTTGTACCAGATCTGACTGATTTTCTTATTGCCGCTTCATTTTTTTTATTGCTCTTATAGTAGATTCGCCTAAATGAAAACGTTTACCTACTGCTGTTGATCTTTCTCCTTTCGCCAAGCAATCGAGAATTTTAATTTTGGTTTCTAGCGAAATTGCACTTCTTTTTTGTTTTTTAATATTGTCACACATTTTCTTTAAGAGGACTAAAAAATTATAGAGAAAACTTAATGTACAATTACGCACTAAAAAAAATAAAAAAAAACTTACAATTCACTTGAGTAAATTTATCTTCCGGTTTTCGGTAGTAACCTTTTTCACAAAGTTTTGTTTTCTAATGTTTTCTAATATGCAAGCTTTTTAATTAGTTTCATAAAAAAACAAAATGCAATGCAAAATGCAGCATAAAAACACGCAATTTTAGCGGGATATTTTTGTTTTTGTCTTTTGTTTTTAAGAACAAATCAAGAGAAAACATGTCAATAAAAGAAAAAGTTCAAGGTATAAATTTGCATATAAAGGAGAAATTCTTTCGTTGTATTGATTGCGTAATAGTAGAGTTGTAGTTGTTATTCTTATTCGTTTTCAGAAAAAGTGAATCACCAAAAGAATTAAATATGAATAAAAAATTTTTTTCTTGCCAAAAAAACCGCATAACTCTAAAATCGCATAAAAAAAAAACCGCATAAAAAAGAGAACCAAGTGTACATTAAAAAATATAAAATGTTCACAAATGAAAAACTCTTTCAATAATTCTTCCAAGTTATGTATACAAGTATATCCTTTTTCCCTGATAAATTATGCTATACGAGGTGTGGCTATTAAATAACGAGACTGTCGTTGTAAAAAGTTTTCTTATTTTATACATAATTATTTATTATCGCCTTCAATGTACACCCCTTCTCTATCCCTGCAACGCTCCATGCGAATTTTACATTGTTGGAAACAGTGCTGGAAGTCATCTTTTGTCAACTCCTTCAGTACTCTTGCCGCTTTCTCTTTAACAGCTTTCATGGACTCAAATCTTGTTCTTTTTAATGCAGATTTTATCTTAGGGAACAGATAGAAGTAACATGGTGCCAGGTCTGGCGAGTAAGGTGGATGCTCTAACACTGGGATGCTGTGTTTGGCCAGGAATCTCTTGACAGATAACGCGGAATGAGCTGGCGCATTGTCTTGGAAAATCCATGATTTTTCCTTCCACATTTCGGGTCGTTTTTTTTCTTATTCTTTCTCGCAGATTGTCAAGTACCTCAAAGTAGTAATGTGGATTGATTTTTTGACCTTCAGGAACCCAGTGAAGGTACACGATCCCATGAATATCGAAAAAAACAATCATCATTGCTTTAAATTTTGACTTGCTCATTTTGCTTTTTTTGCTCTTGGTGAAGTTGGAGTCTTCCAATGCAAGGATTGGCACTTTGTTTCCGGATCATACGTAAAAAACCAGGATTCATCACATGTTATTACCTTTTCCAATAAATTTGGGTCATTTTTAATGGCATCCAAAATGTCAGTACAAACATTTTTGCGAGTTGCTTGTTGTTCAAACGTAAGAATTTTTGGCACACTTTTGGCGCACACTTTTTGCATGTTCAAATTGTCATGTAAAATTTGTCGTACACATTCTTTATCAATGTTTACAGTTACAGCTATTGCACGAATACTCAATCGACGATCAGACCGAATCAAACTAGCAACTTTTTCGACATTTTCATCCGTTTTTGACGTTGAAGGTCGACCTGGCCGCGAATCATCTTCAACGTCTTGTCGGCCATCTTTAAAACGTTTGAACCATTCAAAAATTAGTGCACGGGATAAACATTCACTGCCATACACTTCTTTCAGTAAATTATACGTTTCAGTAGCGGTTTTTCCAAGTTTGAAGTGAAATTTAACAACAATTCGTTGCTCTATTATTACACTAACCATTTTTTCGCCAAAATAAAATAACGATGTTAGCGGAAATGAAGGTTATGACTAAACTGTGTTTCTTACGCAAATGAGGCTTGGGGCATTTTGAAGAGAAAGCTTCACACTAAACAGCTGACAGTCAATGGCGGACTATGCATGCACACTTTTACCTCTGCAGCGTCAGTCTCGTTATTTAATAGCCACACCTCGTATACTGATATTTTGCTTTTATCATCATTAACATGACAATACTAAGAGAATGTATCCATAAACTTCTAAGAAGACTTACATATTTCATACAATTGATAAAAACTATTTTTAAAATTTAAATTCTAAGAAGTTTTTCTTAATGACATTGAGTGACAGCACAATTTTCACATAAAAAAAATGATGATTGTACTGAGCAATAATTATTACATTGATTTTTAGTTATATATTTGGTTGAATTATACGGTTAACAATCTATAATTTTAAAACTTTAAACAGCAAAGAAAACAGTATTTGGTACAGATGAATCATAAACATGTCATTGAAATAGAAAAAAAGTTGCCTTATTACTGTTCTTATATTAACTCTGTACAATTGTTTAAAGTTTTGGTCTAAGCAGTTTCTCAGTCTTTGAAATGAGAACAAAATGCATCAACATATTTCATTGCTATTTGCCCTACAAAAACACATAAAAATACATGCATATGTGTGTAATTGTTTTTAAAAAATCAACCAATTTAAATTATTTTTTTGGAAATAATAACTAATTTGAAATTAATTAAGAAAATAAAATCTGAATAGATACATACTGATAAGCAATAGTAGATATACGATCATTATCCAACAACATTTTCCATAGTAAACTGGGGAAAAAAACATATATGCAACTCAAAACATAAAAATCTTAAAATAGGAATAGTTGTATAATTTAAGATGGATATATATATATATATATATACACTGGTGTGCAAAAATTAAGGACGAAGTCGAAAAATTAGCATATCAGCTGAACGAAGAGGTAGAGCGGACAGAAAGACCAATCAGGAAATTAAGTAAGGTGATGTACAGTAGCACATGCGCAGATATGCAGGTAGACGTAATGGGGGAGTGTCTGAGTAGTATAAAGCATATTGTCGGTGTAAGATCAGTATTTCTGGCAAAGAGATTGCACGCCGTATAGCAGTTAAAATCACACCGAGTTGCTGCCTCAGCGAGAAATGGCGAATAATCAATCTGTTAGACGACATCTAGATGCTTTTAGCCGAGGTCGAATCATTGGGAAGTTGGAGGAAGGCCGCAGTGTGACAAGTGTGGCTGCAGAGTTCGGAATTGCTCACAGCATCGTTTCACGACTTTGGAGACAATTTCAAACTACAGGAACAGCTATCCGGGGGTTCAGTAGTGGTCGTCCACGAGGAACTACACCCGCAGATGACCGGTACATTGCCTTACAGGCCAGAAGAAACAGGCGGCAGACAGCGGGAGAAATCGCTAGACACACGACACAGGCAACTGGACGACCGATATCGCGTTTTACCGAGGCCAGAAGACTGCACGGTGGTGGTCTGTTTGCACGACGCCCTGTACGGTGTGTACCTTTAACGCCTGCCCATCGGAGAAGGCGTTCTCTGTGGAGCCGGGAACACTGCAATTGGAGAGACAATGAATGGGGACGAGTACTCTTTACAGATGAGAGCAGATTCAGTTTGAGTAGCGATTCTCATCGCATACTCATCTGGAGAGAGCGGGGAAGCCGCAATCATCCCTCGAACATCATTGAAAGGGACAGGTATGGAGGTCGCGGTGTTCTCGTTTGGGGAGGCATCATGCTTGGTAGTCATACAGACCTTCACATCTTCGACGCAGGTTCAGTCAACGGGACCCGTTATTGTAACGAGATTCTTCTTCCATATGTGCGTCTTTTTAGAGGCGCTATGGGTCTGCAGTTCCTTTTCATGGACGACAATGCACCATGTCATCACACAGTAGCTGCCGAACAGCTCTTAGAGAGTGAGGATATTGAACGTATGGATAGGCCGGCACAATCTCCGGATCTCAATCCCATCGAGCATGTATGGGATTTTCTAGGCAGACGCTTGGCAGCTCGTACCTTACCACCAGTAACGATTCGGGAGCTTCGATTGGCGCTGCAAGACGAATGGGCAGCAATGCCTCAACAACTCTCATTGACACCCTCATTCTCAGCATGGGCAGATGCTGTGAAACCTGCCTAGCAGTCAGGGGAGATCATATCCCCTACTAAAGACCGGATGTTTCTTGCCCATCACAGGGATGTTTCGGCCTTCAGTCGCATTGCGCTCCATGCTACTTTTTCAATCAAGCTTCTTTTTATCCCTCTGATTTCTCTTTTAGTAAGTGTTGCTTACATTACACATGTCCTTACGTATTGGGGATCTTACGGTATTAAATGTGTTGATTTGGAAAGCTTTTGTACAAAGTTATATTGAAAAAACCGTCTCGTCCTTAATTTTTGCATACCAGTGTATATATATATATATATATATATATATAAAATAATGTTTATTTAAAAGCTGTACTGATTAAAGATATTTTAAATCAGGAAATAATAATTAATAAATTAATTCTACTTATGAAAAAGAAAAAATGTTTGAAATTATTATATTATGAAGGTAATTTATTGAATTATTTTACAAAATACTTTTAATTAATAGTTTTGAAAGATAAAATTAGATGCCAAATTACATTTGATATAGTATAATCTCTAGAGAGATTAAGTTGTCCTAACTAAAAATCATGAATGAAAAGCCTCACAGGTGTAATATAAAAAAGATATTTACCATAAAAATAAAGGTGAAGATCCGGAAAAGTGGATGATGATATCATTTTCATTACTCATAGCTAAAAAACATTTTGTTGAAAATTATAAAACAGATATGAAGTATTAGAATAGTATTAATAGAAAAGATGGAAAAAAAGATATTTAAAATTTATAATTATACTGAATTAAATTTTAAAATACTAAATATATTTTAAAATTAAAGAAAAACAAATTCAAAAAGTATCCAAAATAATTGCTTCCTATTTTTCACAATATAACTTCTACAAATCCTGTATGTGAACTTTGATACTGAAATAAAGATTGCCTTTAGCACAACCATATATATATCTACAACAGTTTTAAGTATAATCTACATTCAAACACTCATTAACCCAAAACTTCAGTGTTCCTTAACAGACCACATTATTGCCATTTAATATTTTTTTAAATGAATTAAATATAGCTGTCTAAAATAATTATTTTGAAGTACAGAGTGTCTGAAAAATATGACTACACTTTCAAGAATGAATTAAAAATAAACAAAGGTTTTTGCTTTTGGTTTTAATGTTCCATAAAGGAAAGATTAAAGTTTCTGTTTAATGAAATGCAAACTTAGGTGGTGCAAAATCCATATATTGTAACATTCTCATTTCAAAATGCCTTCACCACAAGAACAAGTACAAGTTGTTGCATGGTTTATTGAATTTAAATCTGCAACACATGAGTAGTATAAATTTTGGACTACCTGTAAATGAAGTCTACCTTCAAGTTTATTACTTGAAGCAAGCACAATTTTAAAGTTTATGAAAGATTTGTTACAATAGAAAGTGTAATCTGAAAAACAAAATCTGGTCCCCCTGGCAGAAGCTATGATGAGGTTACTCATATAGATTTGATGCGTTGTGTGTGACTAATACTGCAAACATTGAAATTGTGTAATTAAGTATTGTAAAAAAATTTTGCTGTTTTTATGGAACAGAAAACAACAACAACAAAAACTGTATGTGAATATCTTTGTTAGTTCATTTGTAATTAAAACTTGAAAGGGTAGCCATACTTTGTGAACACCTAGCATGTTCACAAATTTTTTAATATTATAAATTTAAAAAAAACCCTTAAAAACACAAAGTATTCTGCTCAATAAGCTCTTTATGCTTAAGCAAGAATTAATATCTGAGCTTACTTTTCCATTTTTTGTACTCCTCTTCAACAGACCGTTTCAATTGTGATTTATTTTCCTTGGGTGCTTGGTGATGATAAAAGAAATCAGCAAGAACACTTGGAAAGCATTGTAATGTAAAACTTGACCAATTATGTGGCGTGTGTTGCATAATAGTAGTTAGTATTTCTTTACACCATGTACCAGATAATGATTCGGATCCTGTATAAAAAAAAAATACACAAACATATGCATACATAGATAAAGTGTTACACAACATTTAAAAAGTAAAATTTTAATCTTAGAATAAATTACAATATCTTTATACAGTTAACATAATTCTTTAAAAATATTTACAAATCAATCTTAAACTTTTTTTATCTTATTATATTAGTGTATATGGACAAAGAATTCAGAATACCATTTTTAAATCATTAATTAGTGGTGGTGGTGGTGGGGAGGGGAAATTCAGCACAATTTAAACTTGATAGATTTTTATAAAAAGTTTTCACTTTTTCCATTGCACCACATATATTATACATACATTAAGGAGAGAATCCAAACATATTTCTGATAATTCAAATTTGCATTTAAAATTGGCAACTAAAAATCCTTTTTTTTATAATACAACTTAGAACAAACCAATAGAAATAATATCATGTGTTTGTAAAATGGAATATTTAGCCCTTGAGTGCAAGATTTGATTTAGAAATAATTCAATTACAGAAATTAAGTAAAAATTTACAGCTTTACAAAAACTTGTCAGTAACAATGGAAGTATTACACACAAAATCAGTAACTGCAAAATAAATAACCTAACAGAAAAATACTTTTGCTACATATATGCTAACCTGATAATTCAATGTATGAATTTTTACATTAAAATCTTATAAGTGCATGATAAAAGCATACAATGCATCTCCTCTCCCTCTATATAAAAAATTTATTGCAAAACTTTTTCATTTAACATGTTTTAGATACTGAAAAAATAAATTCCTAACAGCACACAAAAACATTTTTCTTCAATAAAATCAGAAATAAATTAAAATAAATTACAATAGTTATAATTTTTCAAGCATCACATTTACTGTAAAAACATAATTTATAGTACAGTCTTATTTAACTTACAGAATCTGATTCTTCTAAAATCTAGATCTGACTCACAGCTTTTTTTTTTAATGCAAATATAATATTTTTTCAAGAAATTATCATCTGTGTTAAAAGAAAAATGATCTATAGTTAAAATGTCATTTCATACCTGTAACATGAATTGCTCTTGCAATGGTCAAAACTAAAACTTTATTCAGTTCCTCAGATTCGTTGGATAACAATGACTTAGGCTCGGAAGGCAATCTCGAGAGAAGAGGTTGCACCTCTGCACTTCCCATTCCAGCTATCAGTTTTAAAGCAGTACTTTGAACACTGAAAGGAAATGCAGGTTCCATTTTAAAGGCCAATTGAATTGTTCAGCTTGTAAAGAGCATTACTCATATTTGTATGAAAATTTAAAATAATGTATTATTTATAAGAGGTTACATCTAAGTGAACTTTTTTAAATTAAATCTAAGCATACAAAATACAATTATTGATAACAATTTGATGATTAATTTATTTACCATGAAAGGATTTTTCTAAACAAAGATGGGTACAAAATCATTAAATTAAACAATTTGTAGCAAAAGGTGTGTGTATATTTATAATAAATGCATTTGAGATAACTGCTATAAATTACAAGCACTTGACAGGAATACCAATTGCCATTAATAACCAGAAATATAACATTAAAATTCTGCAAATTAAATGACTTTTAGCACAGCTCCCATGCTTATTAATTCTAAAACATTGACTCAACCAAACCAAAGATAAATCCATGCTTGTATATCAAGAGGACAATACTCAAATGCTGTAAAGGAATAATTAATTAGAAGTACTAAATGTGTGGCCAGTAAGGGCACAGCCTGTATTCAATAATTTGTAAGCTGAAACAAACCAGAATAGAAAATATCAAACACACGTACAATACTTTAAACTTGTCTCACTTTCATTTTTAAAAAGTTTTTATATACGTAAGAGATAATAGAAGAATACCTCCCTTTGTATGACTAAGCAGTTTGGCAAATGTACGGTATTAAGTGAATCCACACCGAGTGAAATATTTCTATTGAAAAATAATTAATTTGTTCCTAAGAAACTTATTTAAAACAAAAATATTTGTAAAAATATTCCTAAAATTAGTGAAAAATAACAAAAGTGTGAAAAGTAAAATAGTTTTACTAGAAAATCAACCAAAGTTATTGACCCCCCTTTCCTTCATACATGATGTAATAGAACAGGATGTTATTTTTCCCTAGTTTCAAAGTTCCTATTTTTATATGCACCATTTTCTTCACTTTTGCAATTATATTGAATAATTCTTTTTTCTTCAGTGCAGATGAGAGAATTGTCCTTGAGAAAACAAGTTTCTAGAGAGTCAAATTCTAAATCAAATTAAAGTTCCCTAATGCCTGTTGTGACTGTATTTATTTCAGGATCAAAGCCCCCCAAATCATTGACAAAATGATGGAAAACATATTTCCACATTATTTTCATATTATGTTCATTTGTTTCCTTCCAAACATAACCAATACTTTCAAAAGCATTTTGGATACTGTAATTTTTCCAAAATGTGATTCAGGTAGGAGCATTTTCACCAGAGATTGCTGATGAAAGTATCCATTTCAAGGAAGCATGCCTTAAAAGTTGAAATAACCCCTTGATCCATGAGTTGCAGCACACAGGTAGTAATTGGGACAAAAAAAAATAAAATTTGACATTACAAAGATTAAAAAATCTAGTAGGAATAACTCTCTACAATAACTCTACTAACAATAAGGCTTTTTTTTTTAACAAGAAGGCAAAGATAATCTTTAAACCAACCTTCAAGTGCCGGTTTTTATCCATTAGGTACTTGGGGCAGATGCCCAGGGGCCCAGATAAGCTGAACTTAACCTCGTTTTCTGGTAATAAATTTCGATCCGCCAGTACCAAGGGGGTAGTAGATCTTCTGCACCCTGGGCCCGAAATGAGCTTAAATCGGCACTGCAACTTTCAAACAAAGCTCAAGTAATTCAACTTTATTAGAAAGCCACAAAGCAGCTAATGAATTTTTATATCTTTTTAAGACATAAAGAATTTCACTACATTACACAAGCATGGGTTCCAATTTGACATCATCAAATGCATATCCTCCAATCAATCAGGTAATTCAATACTTTGATGTTTTATAACCAAGGTGAGATTGTTCACTTTTTGATAAATAAATTCCACAAAGGTAGCTTCGTACAGTATACTGCAGTTTTGTAAATTTTGAAAATTTGTTCATCAAAACAGCTTTTTCCCAATAATACAGTCGAACCTCTATATTGTGAATTTTTCTATACAGCGAACTTTTTCCTGGAACCTTGAACATTTCACGATTTTCTTTGTAAACTAACCTCTCTATAGCGAAGTGCATTTTCAATAGAATGAACTTTTTTTTTGTGATTTAATTTTTGTTCTTTTTTTAAAGTATTTCTGACAAAATTTCCCGTTATTCTCTCTTTAACACATTTTACAGTGGTCAGTAATCTTGAACTGGTTTTATTAGATCCTAACTCCCTGAGAGCAATAGAGTTCTGGACATTTCATCTAAGAAGTGTAACCTTTAGCCCCCATTGCCCAGTTCACTAGAAACATCTTCAATATCCTCTTTCACCCCCAGTGGAGTTGTCTCATGTCCTAATTATAAAATAATGTATAGTTTTTCTTTCTTTTTTTATGGGTAAGATATATAAAATAAACAAATATTAATTTTAAAAAAAATGTGAATGATTACTTTTTTTAGTATATAATGTTTATGAATTTAAAATTTATTTTATGTGGTATATTAAAAGATGAACCTCTAGATAACGAATTTTCCATACAATGAATTTTTTCCCTGGATTTAGCGACTTTGTGATATAGAGGTCCGACTGTATATTAAAATTTTTCTGAACATTTCGACACTGCTTTTTTGTCAGAGCTTGCTTGCACTTTCTCTCACAATGCAAGCACAAATTCTTGAATGGTTATTGAAACAAAAGAACCATCTACAGTTCGGAAATATTCATCAGTTTTGTTTTTAGAATGTTTTACTTCAAAAGTAGGAAGAAAAAAAAGATTGGATGATTTTGCTTGAATTTCTAATTGACATAAAGGGCAGTAAGTTCTATATTTAATATCAAATGATCATTATCTTGTTTGTGCTCTAATGTTGCTTAACTTAATAAAAATAAACACAAAATTATATTGGATGAGATTCAAACTCTTACGAAGAATACAAAAACAAGACAAATATAGTAAAAAATTAAAAAAAAAAAATAAAATCATATAACCCGGGCAACTGCATCAGGCATGGAAAATACATCGATAATTTGCAAACTTAAGACTGTTACTATATGCAGTATTCCAAACTGAACTGAACTGAAAAAATTATCGGTTTATTTCAGTTCAATATATGTTCAGTCATTTTGTTACTGTAACTGCTGTACTGTAACTGTGTTTGTCTAATTTGACGTCAACCATATAATTATCATCATTACATATACATTGCTTCTCAATTTCCTGTTTCAGTTATGCTCAAGACTACTTGCAGAAGGCAGATTTAATTCTGAATTCTTGATTGAACCAGAAGTATAGATGATTCAGAACTGAACTATCATATTTTTTTTAGTTGAACTGGAATGAAAAAAATTACGGTAGGAAGTTCTACTATTCAGAACCATCATTGATAGATTAAGAATATCCTGTCTTTTAACAACTACTAAAAATTAGCAATGAGGAAGTAACTTACAAATGTTATATGAATTATTCTATAATTTGACACATCCCCCCTCTTTTTTTTCTATTAGCAAGCAATCATTACTAATTTCTTTCATAAATCATATTTCTGAAAATGAAAGTTTGACTAAAAATAATTAACCACCTTCAATAAATTTATACAATTTTCTAATATCTATTCATGATAACCTTTACATAAATTAAAGCAATCAAAGTAGAATAAGCTGGTTGTTTCTACATTTAATCAAACAAGGATCTCCCCTTTCCTATAATGATTTAGTAGCACTACAACACATTTTTGTTGAAAAAAATGTGGATAAAAAATTCATTTTTAAGTAAAATGTTAAAAAAATATATATAATCAGCTACAGAAACTTACCATAAATGAAGTTGAGTCTGATTTGTTTGTGTAACAGCTGTCAAGCTGTGTAAATGATTCAACAGCTGTACCCGATAATGAGGTTGAAAATGATGCAATCGATAACTAAACATTTCTAATAATGTATGTAATATCCCCCAAGCATGATTTTTCAAAACAGTTGGTAATAAATGAGCTACAAGAATAAATATATTTGTAAATATAAGCACATATACTTCCAAAATAAATTCAAAGAAAACAAGAACTTGTCTAAACAAAATATTCACTTCAAATTTTGAAAATTTAAATGCCACCAATTATCAAAATATAAATCAGACATAAGATTGTACGATGTTATAAAACATTGAAATAAATATTAACCTGGCATAGTTATATACAAAGATAGCTATTGAAGAGTTTATTGACAATGATGCATCTAAAAATCTAAATTTAAATAAAACGGACAATAATGATTTATTCATGAGTAATCTATTTCTATAAATATCACCCCCCAGAAGCATACAAAAGTCCAATTTGATATTATCAAACTATATTAAAAATAGAATATGAAGATCTCTAACTGACAGTTTTTCAATTAAGAGGAACATGCAACATATTGCAGTAATCTGCATTGGTCAGGCTATTGCGTGTAGCAATTGACATCTCAATTTTTAACCATTCTCAAGCAATACTAACAATGCTAGAACACCTCTTTTTCCAAACATTCACACCACAAAAAAAATCTGAATCCCTGATCCATTTAACAATCAAAAACTTTTATTGTTCCATTCAATATGTGTTTGCTAGAATCAGGTGTGTGAAGTTTTTAAAATAACCCATGAACTACTAAAGATCCTTTTTACACTAAAAATGGGAAAACTGCTGAAAATGATTTATAATTCCACTGCATACTGTTAACTCAATTTTGATAATACTTTCTTCAAAAACTTACTTATAAATCCCTTGATACCCAATGATTCAATTTCACTGTACACCAATAACCTGCTGTATGTTTCCACAAGTGCTGGAGATAAAACATATGCTGATTTTGCTTGAGCAAGCTTCATGACGTGCGTAACTACATTGTGAATTAGACTGTAAAAGAAGATAGATGAACGATCAGATTAATTCCTTCTTGCAAATATGATCCTATTTTAAAATTTTGATAAAAACACACAGAGTTGACAAGCTCTTAAAGCACATCAAAAATTATTTTAAAAATTTTTTACTGAATTTCAACAGAAATTAGTCAACATCAATTTGATAATCAAATCATATTATACTAATACAAACAGCTAAGGCAGTAGTTCTTAAACTGCGGTCCGTAGACCCCCGGGATGTCTGTAATGCTTTTCTAGGGGGTCCACAAAGGTCTTTTGTCTAATGTTAAGATTTATCTTTTTTACAGACTCTGAAAGACCTCATGGAAATTGAAAGGTCTGTCATTCTAGACTAGATCACTAAATTGTTCCCATTAAAAATACATACTAGAACATGTATTTTAATCAAGAATATTAATTATTTTTATTTTTGCAACTACATGTCCATTAATAAGACATAATATTTTCAAAAAAATATATACCGTAAAATCCAGCATATAACACGCACTTTTAACACAAAAACTAAGACATAAAACTTAAGGGTGTGCGTTATACGCCAGGTATAAGAATAGCATTAAAAATACAAAGGAGATGAGCATAAAAAAAATACTTCTACATGTATTGAAATACTGTTTATTAAAAGAAATGATCTGCCTTATGAACTAAAAGAATTGTAGTTCTAAAAGTAAACTATTTTGTCAAAAGTATGGGATAATAATAGGAATAAATTACTCAAAACATAAGAGTAATGTATACTAATATTTCAGATTTCTTCGTAAAAAAAGGGGATGTGTGTTATATGCTGGATTTTACGGTAGTAGAAACACATGTGCAAAGATTAAGAACAGAATTCACATAGCACATAATAATGATTGCATCCATTTTGATTTCCTAATTAAATTGCACTTGTATTACTTATTTATTTGTGCCTACATTATTTATTTATTTGGTAATATTTTTATAAGAATATATAATTAAATGTTTACTGTTTTCTTGAAGGGGAAAAAAACAAGACTTTTTAAATATATACATATTACAAATAAATTGTATACATAGCAGAGGCAGTCTTAGGACTATTGAGAAACCTTTAAATCAGTCAGCCATATGTGTTGGGAGTCAGAGAGGGGTGCTCAAAATTTTAGGGGGCTTTGGTGTCGGGCTGATATATAAAGGGGACTGTGGCATTCTAAAGTTTATGAACTGCTGAGCTAAGGTATTAAGGTATGGTCAAGTAAGGACATTTATGAAACTTGTATATATAACAACATTACTATACATCACTGAAAATATTTCCCAAAGATATAAACGTGCTTTCATTTGTGAATAAATCTGTAAAGTCATATTAATAATCACTTTAAAGCAACCTGGTTAGAAATATAATTATTAAAAAAAGAATTAGAACGAGACATTTGAAGATACTAGCAATATAAAAATTTTAGTTCAAGGTTTAATTTATTGATTTTACATCAAGAAACAGTATTTAACTAAAATACTTTCATTAAAAAAACATTGTAAAACATACAAATAAGAAATCCACAAACAAACAAGTACTCTGATTATCTACCATTCAAAAAGCAACTAACTACAAAAAGGAAGGAAAAACGTTTACTTAAAAAATTAAAACATTTAACTTAAATGTAACTGTACATAATTTGAGCGCAGATTAACAATAAAAATTAAATGTATGATGCTATTCAGTTTCTTTTTTTTAAAAAATTACACAAATATTTTAGAATTCCTTTCAATTAATTTTCAGGATAGAGTATTTTTGGTGCTAAATTTAAAAATGAAGAATTTCAACAACACAGAATACAATTTAATTTCTGTAATTTATTAAAAGTGGAAATCTAGCAATTCAGAATAACTTTTAAAACCTATTTACCTCATTTTAGTATGCACAGTTAACGAGTCTAAAACACTCATAGATAAAGGTTTTATAGGACCTGTAACAGCACCCCCAGTATGTGAAGTCTGTTGCTTTTGATTATCTTGTACAGCCTCTACTAGAATTGCCATAGGTCTTGTAAAACATTCCTGGTTTGTACTATCTATTCCATGACAAAAGGACAAAGTAAAGAATAAGATGAAGATTATAACAAGAAATTATCGATTAAAATAGGATAAAAATCAAATAATCCACAATACGACTTACAAGCATTACATAACAGTGGTATCCTATAATCAGTATTTAATGTGTGAGATAAATTATCACTGTTTAAGCAATTTTGCAAATACCTAAAAAAGAAATGTTTTAATTAAATACATTTCATTACAGATACATAAAAACACAACTTTAAAAATTATTACTATTTTTACACAAACTGAATTTTAATTTAAATTAAATATCAGAAGACATAAATCAGTTTAAATATGATTTGTTAAGTTATTTAAAAATAGAAAATCAGCACTTTATATACAATTAGGGGGAAAAAACATGTGAACTTATTAAAAATGATGTCACTGTAGTTCTCTAATGTGATATACTATAGAACAGTTGGCTTAGAGGTAGCATACTCAGTCCATAAACCAAAGGTTGTGGGTTCGATCCCAGCTGGAATTGAAACATTTTCTGGATGCAAAAATTATAGGCACACATGTTGTATGATTATGTGGCATGTAAAAGATCCCTTGAATATCAATGTGGCTCTGGTACTCTAGGCAAAATTAAATCACAGCAATATTTAGCATCCAATGAGAGCTTGAATTAAATTACTTCAAGAATTCAAATATGGTAGCAAGAGCAGCTATTAGATGTTGCCACTGCTGAAAAGGCTCTCACATTTGCCATGTCTGCAGACTTAGTTGCTTATATGTAGCCCATTACGAAATATATATTATAGTACATACAGTATTTAGTATAATAAAGTAATTTACATGCTATTCCTGAGAGAATTGCAAAATGTTTACAAAACTTATCTTTACATCATAATAGAGCTGTTTGCTATTGATATTAGTCCTAACTTGATCCCAAAGCAGGATCAAACTTAAATTATAAATTTTACAAATTGGGCAGTACTAAAAAATTTTTTAGCAATGCATTAAAAACAGCTAAACTCACTCTAAATGGCCTGAGAGTGCAACTGGTAACCTTCGTTGTAGGCTGACTTGTTCCACTTGAGCTTTTTTCATAAGATGAATCCATACAGATGTAATGGCTAGAGCATGACAGCTACTAGCTTTAGTTACATCTGGAAATGGTAAAGGTTCTTTTTCTGGATAGAGCAAATCATAAAGCTTCATTACAGGCAAAAAGTCATTCAGCTTTCAATTAAAAAAAAATTATGTCAATGTAATGTTTTTTTACAAATATGATAAACATTAATGATTTACTTCAATTTAAACTTTACTGTATTTCATAATTTTAAATATTTTGAACTGCTTTAAAAAATTAAAAAGAGATATTAACATTTGAAATACTGATTATATATATTACAGTGAAAATCATTTAACAAGGAACTGAGGGGACTGAAATATTTTTTCATGTTAAAGGATACTGCAAAAAAAAAAAAAAAAAAATAATAAATAAAATAAATAATAAACTTAAGTTCAACAACTTTAAGTTTATTAGAGCACATTTTATTTTCATAGATATGTATATATGCATGAATTTAATGAAGATCAATGAAACAAAAACATTTACAAGAGTTTAATGAAATCTAATAAAAAAATTCAGGTTTTTTGAAAAACAAATCATTTATTGAGTTTTTGGAAAATAATCTGATATTTTTCTTTCCATTGTCTTTTTCAGAATCATATTGTGCACAAATTGTTCAATATCGTCCTTTTTGTTATTCATTTCACCATGGGAATGTGTCCCTAATTAATTGTACATATTTCTTTTCATGATTTTCCTCAAGTCAGATGCTTTTGTGTGGCATTTGTAGGTGTTAAGTGCAAGATGCAAATATCCGAGAAATCTAAATGGTGGAAATGTTTTGTGAAATAGCCTCAGCCACGCCTTCTTTTGAGAGTAACTCTTTTTTTTTTATAGTGTGTGTAAAACAAAGAGTTTTTAGCAGTCTACTGTATTGTGTTTCTTGAGTTGTGTCCATTCCCTTTAGAGAAACTGCTATTGACCACTTTTAAAGTAAACAATAGGGATGGAAAATGAAAGCAGTTAAGATAAACAAAATTGGCTCATGTCACAGGCTATTTCAAAAACACAAGTCAGCCTCCCTTCTATGAAATATGTGAAAACTAACTTCCTTTCCTTTCTCACTTCTCTTAAATCTCACCTACGTGGATGGTTTTTCCATATTTTGTTCATTCCCAGAAGGGGAATCTTTTTGTGTGTTAAGCGATTTCTGTCTCATATTACAAGAAAAAAAATGCATCAAAGTACATAGTTGTTTGTCAAGACTATTGTATTACTTCATGCTAACCTATATTTTGTCTTAAATGAATTTCACTGTATTACATTTAAAAGATTGATAGTATTAATAAAATTGGACGTTATCAAATAATGAATTTCAAATGAACTATTTGAAGCAGTTCTTTTACAATCTACTCTATTAAAATTTGTAGGTAAACAACGTATATACGTAGGTATATAGCCCAATTTTCTCACAAACCACAAGACGCAGATGGTATCAAAATTTTAGGAATGATCCGAGGAATCCGTTTTGACCATTTATATTCCGATATTCCAATTAGTTAAAAAGATATTAATTAAAAACCTTAAAACGCATTTATTATGCACATGGCGCCATCTGCGGAGAATTGGAAAGATCATTTATTTCCAGGGGAAAATTCGGAACTCCTTTTTTTTTCAGAGGTTTTTAAAAATATTTAAAAATTAATATAATAAAATTATATATATATAACTTTCTTTCTTTTATCAGTCTTTATCAAATGAAGTCCGAAATTTTTTTTTATTTTAAAGGTATTAATCACGTTCTGAAATTTGAAGTTTTATCTATATTATAAATATTGCAGATAAAACAAATGAAATATTTTTTTAAAAAATACTTACGTAAAGAAATGTTTAAAACTATTTCAAAAATAAATTTAGAAATTACTTTTTTTTTAAATTTATGGAATGGTTTGCTATTTTTTTTTTAAATAAAAAACATTCAGGCAGAGAATTTCTCTCTTTGAATAACACATTCTTAACAATTCAAACTAATTACACTGTAAATGGTTTTCATTAACTATTTTTTAATACATAATCTGTACAAAGATTGATAAAATATCTTAAAAATTACGGTTAAAAAAATGTGTTTTTCAACGTTTTTCTCTTTTGGGATAAATATGTACACATGAAGTCCGAAATTTTTTTTTATTTTAAAGGTATTAATCACGTTCTGAAATTTGAAGTTTTATCTATATTATAAATATTGCCGATAAAACAAACGAAATATTTTTTTAAAAAATACTTACGTAAAGAAATGTTTAAAACTATTTCAAAATAAATTTAGAAATTACCTTCTTTTTTTTTAATTTATGGAATGGTTTGCTATTTTTTTTAAATAAAAAACATTCAGGCAGAATTTCTCTCTCTCTTTGAATAACACATTCTTAACAATTCAAACTAATATTGATAACAAAAGCAATCGTTTCAATAGCTATCTGTAAATTTTTCTTTCAATTACTTAGAGAAATACATTATGCTTTTTTAAAAGGATTTTTTCTATTATTTCATTACTAAAGGAATTCTTCGTTAATTAAAAAGTACATCGTTTATTATTTATATGAAGTTTGAAAGCATTAACATAAAAATGAAGCCCGAAAAAGTGTCTTTTACTTTAACGAAAAATCTACCTTTATTTTAAAGCTCACTTCAATGCTTATTCCCCAAGGAACCGACTGCGCGATTGTTAAATCGGCTGCGATTTATGAAACGGCAGTTCCCAGGTTCGAAACTGAGGCAGAAACTTTCAATTTCAGATTACGCTACTTTTTAAAGCTTTACTCTTAGCATCAGAATAGTTTTCTTTTTATTATTGCTTCACATTAATAAATTTTTAAATTCTAACAAAATATTTTTTTTTATAAGTCATACATCGAAATTTGAAGCTATATCTTATCTGTGAGAAGGAGAGGAAGATAGAACAATAATTTAACACTAAAAAGAACCATGTTTGGGCTATAGAGAGGGGAAAGAAACCTGTCTTAAATCAAAAATAAGTGGATTGGAGCAAATTTCGAAAAAGGGAAATTTTTTGACACAATTTTAGAAATCACTCACATTGTGCACGTACAAACACACACACAGAAATGCTGGTAACACAAGGAAAATAGAAAGCCTGAGCAACGCTGGGCTAAGCGGTGGAGGGTGGAAGTCATTTTGAAAATGAGTATTAGAAGTTCTGATTTTGTGAAAGAAAGGGAAAATTTATAACAGTAGTGATAGCCCGTGCAATGCCGGGCCATTCAGCTATTTCGAAAAAGAGAAATTTTTTGACACAATTTTAGAAATCACTCACATTGTGCGCAAACACACACAGAGAAATGCTGGTGTCATGAGGAAAAGAGAAAGCCCGAACAATGCCGGGCTAAGCGGTGGGGGGAGTCATTTTGAAAATGAATATTAGAAGCTCTGATTTTGTGAAAAAAAGGGAAAATTTATAACAGTAGAGATAGCCAGTGCAATGCTGGGCCATGTAGCTGGTTTTACATAATGTTTGATTTAGCACATTGCATGTACATACAATTTTTTTTTAACATATAAAACAGGCTTGAGTAACTCATTTATAATTAATAATGTAGCTATAAGACAGGCATAAACACTTCAAGAGAATGTGATTAAAAACACCATTAATTATATTATAAATGTCTGAATATTTATAAAAAATATCTATAAATATTATAATTAAATACATTTTTTACCAATGAGAGATTCATGTAACTGCTCTAAAAAATTGTGTTAACTTCTTATTCTACGTGTGTAAAGGGTACGCTAGAACAAATTTACTTAAAATTGTGGCTCCAGCAAGAAGCTATCTAACAACATATAATGAATGACTAGCTGCATGGCCTGGTGTTGCACGGGCTATCTCTACTTTTATAAATTTTCCCCTTTCTTTCACAAAATCAGAACTTCTAATACTCATTTTCAAAATGACTTCCCCCTCCACCGCTTAACCCGGCGTTGTCCAGGCGCTTTCTCTTTTCCTCATGACACCAGCATTTCTGTGTGTGTGTGTTTGTACACACACAATGTGATTTCTAAAATTGTGTCAAAAAATTTCCCCTTTTCGAAATTTGTTCCATTCCACTTATTTTTGATTTAAGACAGGTTTCTTTCCCCTCTCTATAGCCTGAACACTGTCTTTTTATTGTTGTTCTATCTTCCCCTCCTTCTCACAGATAAGATATAGCTTCAAATTTCGATGTATGACATATAAAAAGAAATATTGCGTTAGAATTAAAAAATTATTAATGAGAAGCAATAAAAAGAAAACGATTCTGATGCTAAGAGTAAAACAAAAAACGTTAATCATTTTTTAATAATAGTTAGTTTCTAAGAATCTAAAATAATAAAATAGATTTAAGATTTTCATGAATCAATCAATCTATACATATAGTTAGCTTAAAAATGTCTCTAAAATGTATTTTGATCCAAAATAATAGACGACGTACTTTATAATTAACAAAGAATTCATTTTGTAATGAAATAGAAATAATCCTTTTAAAAAAACATATATATATTTATTAAAATCAAATTTCTATAAGTAATAAATAAGAGAAAAATTTACAGATAGCTATTGAACAGATTGCTTTGCTCTGAACGTTTGTTTAAACATATAAATATATATAAGTTAGAAAAAAAAACAGAATGGGAGAAAGCCTAGTTATATATATTTATATACATGAACTGAAAAAAACATTAAAAAAAGCCGATCTGATAAAAACATTGATATTTTATTTTAATTTTAACCTTCAAAAAATATAACAAAAATAATGCTTAAATATTTCTTGCAAAAAGGAGAAAAAGCGAAAAACACAATTTGAAAGAAAAAAAAAAACGTAATTTTTAAGTAATTTTTTCAATCTTTGTACAGATTGCGGTTAATATCGTTCTACACACGGAAAAAAAGTTTTGTGAGATTATTTTCAATTTCGCCAAATCTGGTGATTTTCAATATTTGTGTAGGCGCACCTTCTTTTCTAGTGTAACCTTTCATCAAACGTCGAGGGCTGATTAAAAAAAGAGTTTTCTTGCACCAAACTCGGAGCTATTGTAAAATTGATTTTTTTTAAAGGTTTTTATTTGTTTTCGGGCTTCATTTTTAAAGTTAATGCTTTCAAACTTCATATATCGATTGAAAACAATGGTAATTTTTAGACAAAAAACTTTTTAAAAAAAAAAGCAATGTTTACATATTTATCGCAAAAGGGAAAAAAAATTGAAAAAACACATTTTTTTTAAAACTGTAATTTTTAAGATATTTTATCAATATTTGTACAGATTACATATAATATTGTTCTACACATGGAAAAAAAGTTTTGTGAGATTATTTCAATAAATAAAAAAGTTATTAAGTATTTAAATAAAATTGAGTATTTTTTGAAAAATCGTAAAAAAAAACAACCAGTTTTTGACATTAAATTTTTTAAATGACTGATTCTAAAAGAGAAAAGCATGAACTTTTTTAGTGTAAAATATTTGTTTCATTAATGCGAAAGAAAGTGCAAGCGCAACAACTTATAATTTGTATTAAAAAAAAGGAACCGATTTCGATTCATTTTAATATAATCGAAAAAAATACAAAATATAATTATTTTGTAAAATAAATTATAGCATATCGTGGCGAAATAAATGATCTTTACGAATCTGTAATTATTTTTTGTGTAAGTTTCATGAAAATAATTAGATCGTGTTTTAAAAACCTCTGGGAAAAAAAAAGTTCTGAATTTTCCCCTGCGGTAAGAAATAGTACTAATTATGCGTTTGAAGGTTTTTAATTAACATCTTTTTAACCAATTGGAATATCGGAATATAAATGGTCAAAACGGATTCCTCGGATCATTCCCGGAATTTTGGCACCTTCGGCGAGTTTCTGCGTTGTGTGGTTTGTGAGAAAATTGGGCTACATTAATTCATATATACATACATAGATACGTTTGTTTATCTACGAATTTTAATAGTGTAGATGCATTAAGGTTCTTGCTTCTTCATTTTATCATGCAACACATGTCTCCGAGTTTCAGTTGATACTGATACATCTTCAATATGAAATTGTAAGCAAATGAGCTAATACTAGGGAAAATAGAATCAATAACCTTCACAGATTTTTTCAAGAGCTCAAGAGAATTTGATTGTAAAAGTAAGTGGGTTATATGGCAGCATAGCAAGAGCAAATAAACAATACATATATGCAGATGGTGAGAGGTTACTAAGAAATGTATGGAAAGTGTAGTAGACATAATTTGCCCTGGCAATAAAAATTCTAAATCAGTTTTTTTATTCATTTGCGTGAGAGAATTCTTCATTCTTTTCCCAATCATTACTGTTACTACATTGCATTTGAATAATTTTTTTTCAAATTAAATCTTAGATAATATATACATATATATATATATAATTAATTATTCGATTTTTAAATAGTAGTTATCCAAAAAGATTTTAAAAGCATTAATTATAGTTAAACAAATTTAATTTTACTAAATGATAAAGACAACCCCCAAATATATTGTAAACAGATTTTAAAAGTAATTAAATAAATAACGTTCAATTTTTCTAGCTGTATTTTCAAAAAATTTTAAAATAAAGGGATTAAAATTTTAAAAAGATGTAAAATCATTAACTTTTATTCTTCACAAATTAAAAAGGAATATTTTGATAAAAGCAAAAATTGCAGGGGATGCGAGACAATCAAGAATTTGGTTGATTGGTGTTCCAAAGCACAAGGTTGAGAGACAAGCAGGAGAAAGATTATTTTCTACAACGAATGCATACAAATAAAATTAACCTCAAAATTAAATGAACACATGATAGCTTCACTGTTGATATACTGATTTCAAACATCAAAATACGATATATTTAATATTAAATAAAAAAGCAGTTAATAACTCATCTTTAGAAAAAAATTTAAGTGACCCACTTACAAGATTCTTTTGAATACTTCCAGATATAAACTGCAACAGAACCCACATGAGATGATCTCTACCCTTGCGAAGATTTCGGCCAAGTAACTAAAAAGTTTCAAGATTATTCAGTTACACTTAATTTAATGAAATTAATTTATATAAGCAAATTAAATGATTACAATATTAATTTTTTACACTACTTAAAATTACAAAATAACAGTTTTTACTTTAACTTTGTTACATAAATTATACAAATTACAAAATTTTACTGTCAAGAATCTGAAACTTTTATACATGTATACACTAGCCAGAGTTTAATACAATGAAAGCAATACACAAGTCTTTTAACAATTAAGTATATTCCTAAAAAAAGTGACATTTACTGAGACAGAGATATTTTATAACATATATTAATGTATACTTTTTTTTAAAATGAACATTTTAATAATTGAACTTTATAGATAATATAAATTTAATTTAAACAAAAGATTGACCCAAGGAAGCAATAACAGCTTCTTCGAATTGCTGTTCTCTCTTCCCTTCCTTTACTCATTTTTTTTACATACAATATACATAAAATAACACGGTATAAAGTTACAAACAAATATTTACAGGTTAAAAAGGTGACAATGTACAATCATCACTCATTAGGAAATTCTACTTGATTTGTGTTCATGTTATCACATGATGGTAAATATCATATTTGGCACATGAAATACATGTCACAAAACACACATCCCAACTCTATAAGATGCATTACAATAAAATTCTTTTCTATAACCTTTTTATTAAACATTTGAAAGTATAATTTGTGCTTGTCAGACATCGTGGTAAACAGAACAATGGATGGAAATGAATATAGCTTAGCTATTTTAAAAGTAAAGAATGCAAACATATGCAAAACACAAATAGAGATGATTTCTAGAAAATTGCCGCAAAGGAAGAAAAAATATGTTTTACTCAATAAAATTACACTTTTGAATCAGCTAAGAATAAAAAGCTAATGAAATACAACATGCAAGAGGAAGCAAAGACTTTGCAATTTTTTTAAGATTTACTGGAAAGGAGTTGTACAGTTTTTTTTATCTATTTTATAGTCATTGAGTGTAGAAAACTATACGTAAAAGCTGCACTAAAAATATAATTGGAGAACAATGGTAGTTTTGTGAAAATGTGTAGAAATGAAAAATCCAGGCATAAAGGCATAACAGGCTGAAAAGCATAAATTATTCATTCAAAGCATTAAAGTTAGTACAATTCCAATTCATATTTTGTACATAAATATCCATTTTATTCTATTTTCCATTTGTAATATTTTTGAGATATCATACAAAATTGAACATCAATCAAATTAAAATAAATTCAATTCTACAAAATAAATAGATTCTTGAGTTAAAATTGACAACAAATACCGTAAAATCCGGCATATAGCGCGCATCTACACTTTTGAGCTGCATTTTTTAATTTTTAGGTATACTCTCCCTACAACGTGCAACCTCTTTTTTCTGAAGAAACTTGAAATGTACGTGAGCAATGTTCGTATGTTTTGAAGTCATTTATTTGAGGTATTATCCCAAGCTTTTGAAAAAGTAGTATACTTCTAGAACTAAAATCCTTTAAGTTCATAAGAACTATTATTCATTTTAAATAAACATTACTTCCACTTAAGTAAAAATCTAATTTTTTTTCTGATACTCATTTCTTTTTTCATTTTTAAGGCTGTTTTTATACCCAGCATACAATGTGCACCCATACATTTAGATCTTATTTTTTAAGTTAAAAGTGTGTGAAGTTAAGTTACAGTGAATTTTATGGAAGGTTAACAAGAAGTTTAAGAAATTATATTGCTTGGCAAATAAGCTTACTTTATTATGTAAAATCATTATGATGTGAGGAAAACTAGCATACTGGAAGAGAACAAAATATATCAGTTGACTTGATAAATGCTGCCATAACAGTTGTGTAGGACCACCATCCTCCATAGAGTCAATTTCATTTTCAGACTTCTCCATAGCTGAAACTATCAGTTCCACAAGCTGCTCCTCTAGTACTGGACATCGTTGCTTTTGCTGAAAGAAAAATCAGTTCTATAAAACTGTCAAATAACAGTTGAATGAGACTTGGCAAAAAAGAATTACATTTATACAACGCTAAATTTTTTTAGGAAATAAAATGTATCTTTTTTTAATAAAAATTATTTTAAATTAAGGAGTTTTTATGAATCAAATAATCAAATGTGTTAATCAGTTGTTTCAACAACAACAAAAACCATCCCCAGCATGTCATGTTTACCAACTAATGTATATCTGTGTGCTAGTGTTAATCTATATAAATAGAATAAAAACAAATAGGAAAAAAAATTCATATTTTTAATTTTCAAAGTAATTTAAACTATCTTTTTAAATTTATAAATAAATTCCAAAATTCTTCTCTTTCAATTAATTATTAATAAGAATACAAGAGCAGTTGCATAAAATGCAAAATATATAATGCACACACATTTTATTCATGTCTTTATAATTCCCCAAAAGATTATTTTCGATTATTTTAGGGCAAGACTAATTCCTCAAAAATATTTTGCTACAAAAAAATTCATTCATACAGAAGCAATATTTAATTAACATTATCATCAATTTGAATTCGATGAATGAATACCAGCAATAAAAATTTGATGATTAATGCATCTATAAGAAAATTTTGTCTTTAGATAGATTTCTATTACTATGTTTTTAAAAAGCACAAACAAAATGAAACATGAATTTATTACTGAAAATACTTCATATGCTCTTTTATTATTGAATATTTTTATTAAACATGCAGAAATTGTACTATTTCTGTTAATATGGCAAAATAAAACAAAAAATTATATATTTATGCAGCATTTTTATGAGTTCTATAAACAAAAATATAATACTTTACATATGCACAGAATATTAGAGTATTAAAAACAGATTTTTCTAATTAGCTTCTTAGTAAAAATATTAATTTCTCTTAATACGTTAACCTTCATGTACAGAAGGATTCAAAATTTCACATTAACAAACAAATGCAATTTACATTATAACTAATTCTGAATTTTAGAGTAAAATGATACAAATTAAAGTCTCTGGGGGAACATACATACATTCAAGGTTCCTTCATACTTTTGTGCATGAAAATTTTCTAGAATTTTCATTATTATATTATTGACTGTTGTCCTACTAACTTAACCCCTGCAGCATAACCTTATAAAAAATTTGAGCTTAAAAAGGCTCTTAAAATAAGATGCAAAACATTTAAATTTATTTTATTTAAAATAATATTAAAAGAATATACATCAAGATAAAACAACTTCCTGTTACTTAGTTTAGCCTATCATAACAGATCTCGGGAACATGGCTGCCATATAATATCAAATAAACGAGTTTATCAGATATTATAAGGCAAGTTTACATGTAACTGACTTGCTGCCATTGCAACTGGTAGAAATTAAACTTATACAGATGAGAAGAAACAAAGTTGCATCTCAATAAATAAAGATAAAAAATAAGGAGTGCACTATGTTTAATAGCTGGAATGAATGACATCTCAACACAACTATCAATTTACTACTTAAAACTGTAATAAAAATATTTCAACACCTGCCCAAACTTTTTGGAGAGTTGAATAGAACATAATTGTACTTAAAGAAAAATATAATTTAATATACCCAAGATTCAAAATATAATGGAACTTAACATCATAAGCTTTATGACATAACTTTTCAGATACATGTTAAATCTTTGAATTCATAAAATTTATACCTTTTCCTTCTATGCATTTGAATCAAAATCCTTCTCAGTAAGTTTCACTTCAAAAAGTATTGTTATCTATAAAGACAGAACAGAAGTGACAAACATTTGCAATTTTATTATCTGTTAAAACGAAAGAGGATGGGGAAATGATTGTGAACTGTTTTTCAGTTTAAAATGGCTAGTTTTTTGCAATTTAATTAGATTCTTTGACTAAAGGTCTCCATCTGTTTTAATAAGAAAAAGAACACAAAATTTTTACTGGGACTTGTTGCACTGTGAAAAAAGTCTAGTGTTTCACTAATCACCAAACAATAATTTCAGTCACAAATTTTTAATTTAAAATGACATTAAATAAAACATTTTCTGTAAATCTGCAGACCGTAGATATATTTATGGCAGGTGAGTGAATGAGAGTTATATGTACATTGCACCATAAAGCTGCACAAGGGCTATTATCATAACAGACCTCATAATTTTGAACCACGGTCAAGTGATGAGGATGACATCAGAGTTGGCATCCCCTCTCCTAACTTCCACAACACACCAACAGAACGTTTGAGCCTTGACATATTAAACATGCATTGGCCCCCTCTGCATGGCAGGCTTTCAGTGGTAGTAGGTCGAAACTCATGACATCCCTACCACGAGTCAGTTACCTTGAGCACTAAGCTACAGCAGCCACATATATATGTTGGGCAGAAAACAAATCATTATATTGAGATACTGCTAATGATGCTATACTTTCCTTGCACAGATAAAATTAGTAAATGTTATTCTCAGTTTCGTATTACTTTAAAACAAAATATGATGAAATTCAATCATTTGATTTTTCTTGAAATGGGTACAGAAATCAAAATATTTACAAATGTGATATTTAATTCATATAAAAGAATTTGAGTTTTTGTTAATTGAATCTAAAGAGTTACTGAATCAAAGAACAGGTAAAACAATTCTTTAAAACAGGACCAGTAAAAGGTATAAATAATTTATCTAAAAGAACAGAAATTTTTATCCTCAAAAACTTTGTTTTTAAAAAATTATCAACAAAAGACCAGAAAAACTAAATTATCAGAAAAAAATAAAAATTAATAAGAAATTATTTAAACAAAAATTGGACATATTAAGTAAGAAACAGCTTTCATATAAATCATTAACACCTCATTTTTAATTCAAATAAAATTTAGTTTCTTTAAATGACAATTGTATTACAGCTTCATTAATAATAAAATTAAACTTTCTGCTTAACTGTTCCTCCCTGATATGGATTTAAGCACACACACATATTTTAATTATGGGTATAATACATTAAAATCAATTTAGTAAAATAAAATGAAAAAGTGACATGTAATATTCATTTGTTTATGTATATTATTCAATAATAAACCTATTTAATTTATATCTAATATTATAATATCACATAGCACAGTTACAGAAATACTTTACCTGCTTGCTAACACCTAACATGCTGCAAACCATTTCTCTTGAATATGATTGTTCTAAAACATATTTTAAAAGGGATGTTTGAGGTTCCAATAATTCCTAATAAAAGTTATAAAAATGGTTTTAGAAATAAAATTATTAAGCATGTGATGAACTTCAAAAATAAATTGGATTTCAGTATCAGAATAATAGGAACAATTGAAGTAAAGTTAAATAGAAAAGGAACAAAAATTAAGAAAAAATATTTTTTTGTGTATTTAAATATTTTCTTTTCTAAATATTTTCTTTGTGTTTTTAAAATAAAGTACAATTTAATATAGACATATGAAATATAAGGGTGTGAAAATTTTTCTACTTAATTTCTAGAAATATACTCTTAAAATGCAATTTAAAAAGAAATTTAATACCGTATTTTCCTGTATATAATCCGCGAATTATGTGTTTAAAAAGTTTCGAATTTTATTGTGCGTATCATACGCTGCCGCGGATTATCTGAGAAAAAACATTCTCCATCAGAAAAGCGAACAATAAAGTTTTGGAAGAAATGCCATTTATGTTTTATAAAATAAATAATAGATGGCGCTTTCATGACTCGGATGACGTATTTCAGCTATAACTAGTTTTTGTCCAATTACATTCAAAAATGAAATCGATTCCTCGGAAGGAAAAAATAGTTATTAGTTGCTTGGGCCATTTCCAATTTTCTCTTGACTAGAGAGAGCTATTAAGTCCTTCGAAAGTTTTCATCAAGTTGAAGCGAAAGTGTTAAGTTACACTACAAACTTAAAAGGCTACCAAAATCAGGAAGCTGCAAGGTTTTTCAACATTGACGAATTGAATATTTGTTTGTGGAGAAAAAACAAGACAAACTTCGAAAATTGTGATTGACGTTAAAGTGCCAATCATCGTGGTAAACCTCACTGGCCAGAATTAGAGGAAGAAATAAATAAAAGGATTTTAAAAGAAAGAGACAGTGGGAAAGCGCAATCTCGATCTTAATTTTTTTTTTGCTCTTAACTTGCTAAATTAAAAAAAGAAAGATTTTCCCGCATGGAATGTTTTGTTTAACAACTCAAAACATAGATGGCAGTAGCAAAGAATTTTTTTGTTTTATTGAGATTATCGTAAAAAATATTATCATACATATTTGAAAAGACACTTCGTAGTAATTTTTTTTTCCTGTACATTTTCTTACTTCTATTTTCAATTATATTGTGTATTTTTTGTCTTATATGACACTCATTATCGGCAGTTTATATTTTGGATTATTCGGCCTAAAAACTGCCGCGGATTATACAATGTTTTCTTTTAAAGAAATTAGTTCATGGTTGGAGGATTATAAAATATTTTAAAAATCTTCATAAAATATTTTGTTTGTATTATATTTAGCTATAATTGTTACCTTGTTATAAGGTAAAAGCCCTCTTAAAGGAGCTTTAGCAGTAACAGGATCTAGCTTCCACACATTACCTAGAGTTGCTGAATGACCAACAACCGGTAAAAGTTTTGATCTTCCATATGCAGTTTCATCCCCTTTTATGTCCATGAACACTAAAAACAAAAAATAACTTCATCCCTTCTTAAAATGTAGGAAGAATATCTAACAGATTAACCATAAATTTGACTTAAGCAAAATATATGTTAAATAAATTATAGTTTAAAAAATTAAAAACATGCTTTTATAATTAACTGAACTAAAATGCAAAAAATAATCCTTAATATAAGAATAAAATGAATTAAGGAGAAAATTAATGCCATTGTGGTAAAAAAAAAAGCAAGGGGTGCTCAATATCAATTATAATTTCTTACTCTTGTTCTATTCTGAAATGCTGAGTTAGTGTAAAAATGCAGTACAAAGCCCTCACACTTTTACCACAATGACATTCATTCTTTCCTTAATCATTTTATTCATGCATTATTTTTTGCATTTCAGTTCAATTAGCCATAAAAGCGTGTTTTTTAGTCTTTTAAAACTATAATTTATTTTTAATTTTTTAATTTGATCTACAATAAAAGCATGTTATTTTTTAGTTTTTTTTAAACTATCATTTATTCATTGATGAATTAATCTTAAATGCGTAATTTTTTTAGAATCTGGAATACCCATTGGCATCCTATCAATGCATCAATACAGCCTGGTTTGCCAAATGTAGGATCAGCCAACTGAAGGAAATCTGCAAGAGCGAAGCTTGAAATATTTCATGTGGAAAAAGGTGTAAAGTCAAAGATATTTTTCACTAAAAAGAGATCAATATTCTCTCTGAAACGTACAAAAGGTTTAAAATTAAGGCTTTATAGGTTAGGAATTAATCAATAAAGATAGATTCAGTGGTTATTTGTGCTATTTATCAGTAATACGTTTTGCGTCTCATCACTCTTGATCATTATTCTCCTATTCTAGTGTTGTATTGTATATTAATGAAGATAAGAATAAACTGATTTTATTATGGTTGAGTTTAGTGGTTCACCTTTCATTCCCTCAGACGTAGGTTGCATGGATAGTGGAGAGAGGGTATCCACAACAGAGGGGATATCACAAGAATACCTTTTTTTTGTTCATTGCATCTATATTAACCATGAATGTTTTAGCTTCAAGGTTGTACCTTAGTCTTTTAGCCGCCAAATATGGAATAAGTCACCACATTTGGAAATGGTATACAGAACTAGTTGCCAAATATGAAAATCGTTATTCCTGATGATCCTAATCAAGACAATGGAACAAAATTATGAAACTATGGTATTGTCATTGGTTCTTGACAAGTGTGCAAAAGGTAACAATCAAGTTCAAAGATTCTGTTACATACAAGTGAAGCATATAAAAGCATGTTAAAGGGAATCAAGTTTTCCTATTAAACCAATTCTTTTAAATATTGCATTGGTTGCTGTTGTAAGGGTATAACTGAGAAGGTCATTACAAAAAAAAAAAAAAAAAAAAAAAAAACTTGAGATTTTTATTTTTGGATTGAAGGACACTGAAAAAGAATTAAAAAAACTAATAAAATAAAGAGTATAAATGAAGATCAGGATAAATATTAGGTTAAAAAGAAGGGAAAAAAAAAAGAATTTGATTTCTAGAAATTAAAATACGGAGAAAATAACTTACCTGAAATTGAAACCATTTGAGCAGTTGGTCTGAAACTATCAATGAATGATGATATGAGTTTGGAAAATTTCTGGAAATATTAAAAAATAACAAACAATTTCTTGCATAAGACAGTTAAAAACTTGAAGCAGAATCCCAATATACTTTTCAATAATTAGGATTAAAGCTAAAAATTAATTTAATAAAATTAACAAACAATTTAAGTAGTAACTCATAAATTCAGGAAAAATGAATTTTAGGATACTTTCAATATGAAAAAAAGTTTTACTACAAAAAATTATGAATAATTTTTCAATAAAAACAGCAATACAAAATTTTTAATTAATTTTTATGAATAATATAATAACTTCAAAATAATATAGGAATTTGACAGTGAACTCTTAATTATAAGCATTACAAAAATCTAATTACAGCTATCAGAAATTATATATATTGTGGTACATACCCAATGGGGATATGATCCTCTAGCGGGAAGTTTTTTCTGAAGTTCATCTAAAATCAAATAGCTGGGTAACAAACAATCCTTTCTGTCAAATATTGTTTCTAAAACCTAAAATTAAATATACTCCTTCAATAAAAATATCATAATTCAAATTAACTATTAAGTTAAAATGATTCAAGAAATATATAAAAAAAGAAAATTTTAAACAGCAATTTTCATTAAAAAATTTATTTACATTTGAGACTTAGAACGGGCTCAATTAATGACAGTCACAAGATAAAGACAAACACATGTTCTCCACTGAATTCAAAACAGACATCAAACTAATTGTACTTGTTCTATTTATAAAACTTATGTAGATAAAATTTTAAATTCCATAACTGGATAAAGATTTTTAAATGTTATGAAAAAAATTTCTTCAAAAAGTTTTTTAAAATATAAGAAAAAAACTCATTTTATGTATATATTTTTAAATAAAATGCATTTTGTATACATGTGTACTTTTTAAAAGAAAGTTTCTGCAAAGAGCAAAAGTTGGCAACAACGAAGCACATGAACTGATTACAGCTGGAAACACAAGATAGTTTTTATCATGTGACTTTGACGTTACATGAGTTTTTGAACTAATTGGCTAGAATCAAGTGGTTATCATTAGCATGTGACGTCATAGTCACATGAATTAAGCCCATTCCCAGTTTAGAATACTTACTATATATATATATATATATATACACACACACACACATTGTATTTTATTTATTTGTTATTATTATTTTGTAATTTTTTTAAAAAGTTATATATTAAGCAGAGGAATGTTAACATATATTTAAGTGAAGTATATTTTTAAATAGATAGTTTTTAAATATCCAAGTAAAAGACACATGGTAGACAATGCAATAAGAAAAATAACAATGAAAATTACATACTTCAAAGTTACCTGAATTTGTCAATGCACATAAATAGGTTAATAAACATAAAAATATTACCACAGATTAAAATTCTTTTAATTTTGTTTTGAAATCTAAAAATAACTCACATTTTGTATAGCTCTAAGTTGATTCATTACAGCTACATTAACTGCTGACTTGATACCTTGAGCTTTGTCTAAAATGGTTTTTAAAAGATCTCTAACACCCTGCAAAGATTACTTGAAATGAGTTTTCATTTAAAACATAAAAATGTTTATATTTATAAATAAACATGAATACACAAGTTTTTATACATATGTTATCAGCAGTGTATGAAACACCAGTGTTCCATAGAATACCTAAGCATTTTATGGAATGTCCAGCACTTTCAGGCAAAGTATAAAATATGAAAACTATATGCTCTCACTAGACATTGCACATAATACCAAGGTATTCTAAGCAATAGCAAATGCTAGTTAGGCAAAGCATGAGAGAAAAAAGATCACAAAGCTATTATTTAAAAAAACCATTCTAAAAATACAAATGCTACTTTAAAAAAATGGTACACTACTATTAAAAACCTTTTATTTAAAATATATGCATAATTTAAGTAATACTAAATGAAATTTATACTTTTCTTATTAAATCAAATAAAATACAAACCTACTTTGCTGCACCAAGAAAGGAAATTTTACTTTGAAATGCACTTAATTTTATTTCTTATAGAAAGTAAAATGGGGTCAATGAAAGAACTATACTAAAAATGAATTTAAAAAAAAGCAAATTTTTCATTAAAAAATAATCAATTAAAGCTACTTGCAGTGGCATAACGGAGAATATCAGGCCCTTTCCTTGAAAACTCAGGTTTTGGGCCCCAATCCCAAATATGTACTTAGTGTCAGTCAAGCTTTGGGCCCCCTAGAGTCCCTGCTCCTCCCACAATGCGAGGGTGTATGTTATACCACTGACTACTTGGTATGTTTGAATAACATTTTGAAACACATTTGCCTATGTATTCTATAGAATGCCTTATTTCAAACTCTGCTGATAACACTCTTATATACAAATAAAATAAAGGAGGTAAAAAAACTTTCTTTTAAGAAATTTCTTATATGCTTTGGAGCATGTCTGGTCAACTCAACAAATGGTTTCATGATCTACTTTGATGATGCCTAATATTACCTAGGGCCACCTAGATAAACATGCCTTTAAAAGGTACGGAATGAATAAAACATTATTACTATAACTACCACTTAGGCATTAATTAGCGAGATGTTTATCTTTTTCCTTACTTAATTGTTGTAAATCTATATTTATGTTCAACATTGCTCCTCTTAGCTGATTTTCTAAATTGGCATCAGTTAATGAAGCATAAGATGAACTCTAAATTAAATCCCCCCAAAAAAATTCACAAACATGTGTGAATAAAGAAACACCAACAAGTCGTTATGCAAAATATCTTAAGCTGGCATACCTCTCAAATGTTATTTGTATCATAAAAAATCCTTTTATTTGGATTTAAAAAGTTGTTTTATCCCATTGTTACACTGTAACTGAATCAACTCCATTTGTAGATTTTCAAGGATGTTGTTCATGTCAACATAAAATGAGTGTAAAAATGTTCCAAATATTTTATCATATTTTGCTAATTCTGAGAAGTAACATTATAACACACAAAAATGTAGTTATAAGTTCCTTTATTTTATTATCATATATTGAGAAATTCTGAAATTGGCTATTTTGTTACAAAGGAAAAAGTTGAGCATTATTATTTCTAAGTTGGCACTCAAATAATAATTTCTAAGTTGGCACTCAAATAATAATTTCTGATTAAAAGCTTAGATGAAATTACAAGCATCGATAATTAAATTATCTTGCAAGTCCCCATGCACCAGATTTTCTCTGTTATAACGACTATAAATTAAAGGTCTAATAAACCAGTCATTAAGGTTGCTCTTAAAGCCAATATTTTCAGTAACGTTTGTGAATATATATTATATTAAGCTGGTGATCATATAGACCCACTTACATATTGTAAAAATGACACAAGCAAATTTCTATTCATGTAGTATTTTTGAGAGAGAGAGATATATACATACATTTTCGCACACACATAATAAGAAGCAATTTTCAATTGAAACAAAATCTCAGGCAAGCCCCTAATTGTTGAAGCCTGCTTTATAGCTTTAAACATGCTGAAAAACAACACACACTTAAAAGATCATATTTAGATAATTCAGCCTAACATTATGCATAGATTTCTCAAAAGTTTCATTTTTTTTTTAGATTTGTCGAATTCCATTAATGTAAAGTTGTGTAATGGATTACGCAAGGTCTACAACTACAAAAACTGCACAGGAATTTTTTAAAAAACTTTTTGCCATAGATATTACTATATTGTAGCTCACTAAAACCTGAAAAATTACTAAAAAAATTCCAAATCAAGCTTTTTGTGAAACTGAAGTTTTTAGTTTCATATTTAGCTTGAAACTTCTATTTAATTTAAAACCTGGTATTTTATATTATGTTTTAAAACTCTCCAAAAAACGTGACCTCACATTGATTTTAATAATTACAGCACAGCTCGAAAAGAAACTTAAAAAATAAGAAAAATGCCAGGGGAGAGAAGTGGAAGGGGGAGTAATGTGTGCTGGAAGAAGGATCACATGATCATATCCAAACATATTTAATTAGTTTACAGAAAATTTTGAGGAATATTATTATCACTGAGAATATATTGAAATATTTCTAAGAATAAATACAAGTATATATATAAACCTAACATCAAATTAGATCATGTTTCTATAAGCTAAAGAAATTCAATACTTACTTGCTATACTATCTTACTTGCAGTTTCTATACACCCACCATTCATAAAGTAACTGCGATCCTGTTTTTATTTCTGGATTATGGCTCCAAGAGTTCTGTTATTCCTCTGAACAATTTTTCTCTCATTTGTGGTGAATACATGATAAAAAGTCAACTAAGAAATATAAGTAATTCTGTGAAGAAAGTTTATTTTGCTTACTTCAAATTGAAACTTGGGGATTAAGACAAAGCATATACTCTAAAGCTTGATACCTTCCAGTTTAGATGATTTCTGGAAGTCAGAGGATGGAGACACATTACCTCCCCAAGGTGAATGTAACCAATTTCCAAAGATGCACCCAAATCTTTTTTTACACGATTTTGAAATAATACGGTACACGAATTTAACACACTTTTTTTACAGCAGGAATTAAAAAAAAATTGGGGATTTGTGCCTTTCAATGACGACGATTTGATCGAATTTATAACAGTTTATGATAATAAAGTCAAATGAATGATAATGAAGTCAAAGGTGAAATTCAGCTATTGACAGCTGATTTAATTTGTGAGGGCTTGAAATTTATCACAAGTATGTTGACATAATCATAAGTTTTGTGCGGTGGGATATCCAGAATTATATAAATAAGAAACTGTAAAAAATAGCTATTAATAAGACTTTTTAACAACAACAATAAAAAAAAGAAAACAAATGAACAGAAGCCGTAAATAACAAATGAAATTCTTCACTTGAATCAAAATGACAGCTGTGCTAGACATATCCAACACATCAACTGATGATAGCATTTAAAAACATGTATGCTTGTTATCAAGTAGCAATGAATAGTTGTTAGTTAGTAGTTTTATTTCTTATTTTAATTTGAATTTTTATATATTGTATATACTTATAGACTATATTTTCACTGTGTACTAATTAAAATTTTTTTGTAATAGAAATTAACTGTTTTTGTTTAATAAATATGTAACATGGATTTCATTATTATTTTTTTACTCTGTTTCTCTTAGAAAATATTTATAAACTCTTTTCATTATGCACAAATTTTTAAAATTGTGGAACCTATCCCCAGAACTACCATTTGTTACCTGCATCTTTTTAGATGGTTTTCTAAGGAATGTATCAACCACGTAAAAAAAGAGAGTTAGGTGTACTTATTTTCAATGCTCAGAACCTTTTATCACCTTTTTCTTGTAAGCAAAAAGATAAATTTTCAATACAATTTTTTCCCAACATACATTCTCATACGTTATGGTTTCCTGATCAGAACCCTTTTCTCAACACCCATTTCAAATTTCACAGAGCTCTACCAAAACTATTAAATGACCCAAACATTTATTTTTAATACATAATTTTTTCCCCTTCTTAATCCAGAGAAATTAAGTAATATGTACATACTAAAAAAAAGTCTATACTATACATATGTGTCTATACTATACATACAGTCTTTACTATACATATGTGTATTTTTTAACTTAAAAATATTAGGTTATAATATCTGATAAGGATTAAGTTTTTTTTTCTCATTAGGTCCTTCCAAATGGCATTTTTAAAATTATAAGTAAGCAAATATTGTACAATTAAAATTCATGTATAGTTACAGTACTTACTTTGTAATCAATGCCAGAAATAATTTTATTGATCAACATAAAACTAAAGCACCAAAAATCTTCATTATGGTAAACTAGAGATTCACATTTTAAGAGAGTTTCACACACAAGGCTAAAAAGAAACACAAAAATAAAATTTAGAAAATAAATGTAGTTTTATTTCCATGATGGCAAAATCTAGAGCTATAACACATTTATTTAAAAAATGAGTAGGAGAATGAAATTCAACAACTCCCTTTTATTTTACAGCAAAAGTGACCATTAAATAGAGGTTATCCACTGAATGAAAAAGATTCTCTTAATATTAATTCTTTCTAAACTGGAAAGTATACAAACTTTTTTAATGAAACAATAGGTAACAAAAGCATTTAGTACTTGATCTCTACATTTGAGAAATTGGTTAACTTAATATATATATATATATATATATATATGAGAAATAATATACTCATAATGATAAAGTATATGACAATATATCATGTTGATAGTTTACATTAGAACATTTGTACAGCATAATATAAATGAGTGCTAATAAAACTTAACAGTTTTTGTACTTTATTTAATATTATATAATGTTCATTTAAAAAAAATTGTTTTATTATTATTTTAAGTTTATTTATGACAATATTAAATTTATTGTTAAACAAAAAATTATATAACAAACAAAATTAGTAACGTAAACAAAATTTTCATTATTAGAAAAGTTAGTAATTTTAGATTAAAAATTATTACAATTATCATTCACCTATTTTTTTTTCAGATAAACAAAATAAAGAAGCAACGATCATATTGGTCTTACCAATGGGGAATGGACAATATTATCCAAATAAATATTTCAAAAAAGAAAATAATTCTTTTTTATAAGTAAACCAATTTTAGATTGTAATTAAAATAATTCCCTGAATGTAAGCTGGTGCCAATTTTTAACAATGGAAGTTTACATTGTATGTATGAAAATTATAAAATTCATTAAAAGGAAACTAGCCTAGATAAAGGTATAATAACAACTATCAAAGTTAATAAAATATAAAATTAATACTTAAATTAGCACATCAAAAATTATTTAAATGTTAAATGGGCACAGCAAGTATATTTTTTTAATAAAAATAGAGATACAATACTTTATATACTATGCAATTTATATTTTAATTCATTACACAGCAATATTCTTTTACCTAATCAGACACCATGCAGAATAAAAACACTACCTTTTCTAAACAGATACATTATATTTCACATATATTTCAAAAAGCATTACATCAATAACATAAAAAACACTTCAAATGAAAAAAATGCATAATAGTAAACACGAAACATTTACAAGTTAAACTAAACAGTTAAAAAAAGAAAAGAAAAAAAATTCTTCTTCACATGTAACAAGTTTTTGGAGTTTTCAAAATAATATGTACTAAAGATTTAAAAATATTATCACAAAAAAAAATACTTTATTACAGTTCAAATATTCATAGCTTCTTTGATTTTACAATGGACTAAATTCATGTGACATCATAGTCGCATGATAACTCAGTCATGTGTTTTCAGCCAATAAGTTCATAAATTAATGTGACGTCATAATTATATCATAAATATAAGCACACGTTTCCAGCCTATTAGTTCATGTGCTTCACTGTTGCCAACTTATACTTTTTGCAAAAATGTTCTTTTAGAAAGTACATATTTATCAACGACATAATAATGCACATAGTTAAACAAAATGCACTTAATTTAAAAGTATTCATACAATGTAAGTTTTTTTTTTAAATTTTGAAAACTGTTTGAAGTTTTTTAACACATGAACTCTTTACCCAATCATCAAATTTTAAATGTTATCTAAACTTTACAAGTTGAATAACTAGTATGTCAATTTTTAATCAATGTGGGTTGATTGATTGATTGAATATTAACATCGCACTGTTCAGCTACATGAGGGCTTTTGGCGACGGACCACGTAATTTTGCACCAAGGTCAAGTGACATGGACGACACCTGAGCTGGCACCCCCTCTCCTAACTACCACACCACACCAACGGGAGGACGTTTCAGCTCTCGACAGATTTAACGTGCATTGCTGCTCTACACGGCGGGTCTTTAGTGGTACTGGGCTCGAACTCATGACAAGGCAAGCCACGATCTGATACCTATACCACTCGGCTACCGCGGCCACTTTTAATCAATGGGAAACACGTGATTGCCTTTATCATGTGATCATGAATTTAGTCCATTTAAATAAGAATACTATGTAGATAAAATATTGTCATAATATATATTCCCATTGTATATTTTTCCAGTTTTTTGACAAATACTTAAAAAAAATGGTTCATGGAATGCCACACGATATAAGTGAAACTTCTTTCGCGGCGTTGGAACATTGATTATTTGCTCTAATATTCCAAACTGACCGTGTACATGTCTCAATCGCCTAATTTGCATGAAAAGTATTCGTGGCGAATTGAGTCTTTCTGATACCAAATCCAAAGTAGGAAAATATGTTGGAATTTCTGGGTATACAAAACTATTATATTTTGATAAATTTGGTATACTTTTCCTACTTTAACTTTGTTGGCAATTGTAACATTCTTTAATGTCTTCTAAATTAATTTCCAGTAAAATATTTTTTCCGCTCAGCAACAGGCGTTCTCAAATCATCTCTAAACCATAATCTATCACAAATCGAATATCCACGACCGAAAAGATTATCAACTAACAGCTTTTGAAAATCTTTGTGAGCATTTTTATGGGTGAGTGAATATTAACGGCACACTGTTCAGCTACATGAGGGCTTTTGGTGACGGACTTTGTAATTTTGAACCATGGTCAAGTGACGAGGACATCACCTGAGCTGGAACTCCCCCCTCTCCTAACTATCACATCACACCAACGGGAGGATGCTTAAGCTCTCAACAGAATTAACGTGCATCGCTCCCCTAAACAGCGGGTCTAAAGTGGTACTTGGCTCGAACTCATGACACACCAGCCACGGTCAGATACTTTTTGACCACTAGACTACCATGGCCAATGGAAATCATAGCCTTTGTAACGTAAGATAGAATTTATTACCGATTCACATGCATCAGTTCCAATATGCACTAAACTTGTTGAGGGTTCTGTAGTTGACAGCACAGGGTGGTTCACAAAGTCCGTATTAATCTGTGCTGTCATAAGAAGAGTCACAATAGAGTATTCCCATCCCTTAAACTCGGCATTAAGAGAGTATTTTTCAATGTTTTTTCTATGCTCGATATTCTCTCATCCACACTCTGATGGAGATTTGGCATAAGCATTCGATGAATTTGAATTATTTTTCTGTTTATCATTAAACTCGTCATTAAGAGAGTATTTTGCAATGTTTTTTTTCATGCTTGATATTCTCTCGTGTACTCTGATCAAGATTTGGCAGTAGCACTGGATGAATTTGCACCATTTTTCTGTATTTTTTGTCACTTTTTTGATTAGACTTGCTACTAGTTTTTTTTCTTTCTTTCACAAAACTCTTTTCGTCTTTGTGCATTTGATTTATGCATTCTGACTAGAATTAATAATAATTCAACACAAATCAAAATTAAAGCAATAAATTAGCCACTGAACACATCACCATGCAGCCAAAAATCTAAAGAAAACTTCGAAAAGGCACACTTTTGATGTGAGAGCTATTTTGTCTACACCGTAATGCTGACACTGCAACTAATAAGATCGCTGATAATGTTCCCAGATCTGGGGAAAAGGACCCCTAATCGAAAGGGGGCAAGTTGACCAGTCGGGAGACATGGGCAATTATCCAACTTTTTCACTGATATGACACAAGTCATGCGGTGACCCCCCTTCCCCCTTTTCCTTCTCTGGCTCTCTTCGTCTACCACGGCGACGATTTGGGGGGATGGGGGGGAAGACTGCTTCTGTTTGCTTTTTCACTGTTACGTAAAACTGGGCAATTTTCTCATTTACTATCGAGACCAAACGAGTTTTACTTCAAAAAAGGATTTATAAATTTTCAAGAAAATAGCAAAAATATAAAATCTTCAGTTACAATTTAAAATAACTCAAATATTAATAGTTTTACTCTTAAATTTAATTTGAGATACAAAATTGCAAATATATACGTTTTGAATAAAAGAAACCATGTAACAATAACTTTTGAAAAAGACCACACACAGCTGGGAAATTAAACATATTTTATAAAACAAAAAGATGACAATTTTTTTGCCTTTAACACATTATATGGCTGCCCCAGCCAAGTGGTCATGGTCATATATTTTTGACTGGTGTTCTTGAATTGTGGGTTTGAATCCTGGTGCCACTAAAAGTTTTCTGTTTAGAGGGGTTGAACAACAAATTCTGTCAAGATTCAAAATCCTCAAGTTGACACAATATGCAAGTTTAGAGAAGAGGTTGACAGCTGAGTTGTCATCCTAGCCACTTTGACCATGGTTCAAAATAACAAAGCTGTCGCCAACAGTCCTTGTGTTCCTTCAGAATGCGATGTTAAGCAATCAAATAATTAATACTTTATACAGTAAACAGTTGAAAAACAAAAGTTAATACATTTTTATAAGTCTGGAATTACCAATTACTAACAGCTTGTTGGCCATCCAGTATAGTAGTTAGCGATGCTGACTGCTGTGCCACTGGGACTGGGTTCGAATACTGGAGAAGACATGGGCATGGGGATACTTTAAATTGCCGTCGACCCACAAATCCTCTCATGAGGTTGGTGGAAAGGGGAAGAGAGGTGGGAGGCCCCTGACCACCCCCAGGGTGTTCTCCCTCGAAATTAGGATGAAACCGAGCTAAATCGTTCTGTCACCTGTATGGTGCTCAAAGCTACGGCTAACGACAGGTGTCACTTAGCCCTTTGCCATGATGAATTTCGTGGGCCTTGATCTGTGCCTTTGCCGATCAGGAGGCATTAGTAACAACAACTAACAGCTTTGATTTCTAAAATATTGTAATGATACTCCTCATAAGATCTTAAAAATACTGAAGTTGTGTAAATCATAAATACTAGTTAAATCATGTAACAAATAATAAAATTTTGGTTAGTTAAAAGTTAATAGGTAGAATGACATAAAAACATATCTAATTTAGTATATGTTTACATGTGTTTATATTAGAATAGTATGTGTTTTTTAAATAATTGAAATTTGTATTAATACTAAGAATTTAATTTTTAGAAGTAAAAACAATGATATATCAAAATACAATAATCTGATAGTGGTATGGCTTTTATAATCAATTTCATACAATACCTATACATTTCTTATAAGTGATAAACAAATTTTTTAAAGGAAATTTTAAATAAGAAAAAAAAACTTAAAACAAAAAAGTCAACAACCTCCATTTACTATATAATAGAGTCACAATGAAAGATTACCGATGTAACGTATATTTCAGATATAAATTTGTCCCTACTTTAAATGTGCAATAAGCAAAAAGTCCAATAAATACAAACTCACCGTGCAGAAACAAAATTGTTCGTGACACCATATTCCAGAAGAGAGAATAAGAGTTTTGATTTCTGGTGATTTTTTGTACAACTAATTAATTTCACAAAATGACTTAATGCTGGACCAAGTTCAGCCTAAAAAAGAAAATTAAGATATTTATTTTTATTATTTATAAATTACAGACCTAACTGCATTTAGCATTTATGTTTGTAATGCCTTAGGTTTTAGGTTTGTGTATTAAAAATTTGTACAGGTAAACTAAAAATATTTAGTGATTGTAAATCATTTTTATTCATAAGAACCCATTCTGTTATCCCTCCTTGGAAAATTAAATACAACTGTTTTTTATTGTAAGGTTTTAAAAAAAGTCATAAAAATGTTGAAAATAAATATAATTAGTTTCTTTCTTTTTGGCATCCATGAGAGATAGGAGACAAAGTTTTGATTTTTGTTTTCACACATTTTGAAGAATGCAACACAATATAATTATGATTTATAGAAATTTAATGAGAAAAATTTTAGGTAACACCACATGTTTTAATAGCAAATCCTTATTTGAATACAAAAACGATTAAAAAATTTTTTACAAGAAATATGAACGCAACTAACTTTTGATTATATATGCAGATTCAAATTTCACACAAGTTTTATTTTTTTATACTCTAAATAATAATATTTAACTGAACAAGAAAATATTACATTAAAAAAATAAAAAAAAAAAAAATCTGAAGAAAATCCTTAAAAAAAATAAATTTTTTAATTCCTACTATTTTATCTCACATTCTCTATTTATTTATCTATCTTGATGGAATTTTCAATCGTTAATAAAATACATTTTAAATCACTCAATTGCGCTGAAAATTTATATACCTGATTATTTTGGATGACAATACAGTAATTTAATTATAATTAATAAAGATTAATTGATTAAAACTAATTATTCAAAGAATTACAAATACAGCCACATTAGCATCATTTTTGGTGATCCTTTTGGCGACTTGTGTCAAAACTTGAAAAGGTTTTTTTCACACATTTTAAAGCGCTCATTTGAGCTGAAATTCTCTATACACTATTGTTTGTGGTAAAAATATGATAAATTAATTATAATTAATTAAAATTAATTGACTAAAACTAATCATTTACAGAATTGCAGAAACAGCCATGTTGGTTTCATTTTTAGTGACTTGGATCAAAACTTTAAAAGATTTTTTTCACCTCATGTTTTAAAGCCTTCAGTTGAACTGAAATTTTATATACACAATGGTTTTGGATGACAATACAATATACTTTTATGATAATTAATAAATCCCAACATTAATAAAAATTAATTACTACTTAATGTTGAGATTCTGTCACATGTATATACATATTTATGTTAATTGTAACTATTTAATAAAAAGTAGCTAAAATAAAAAAATTTCTTTGTTGACCTAAGTATGAACGAACTTAAATTTTTTTTTTTTTACTCATAAAAACTCAAACATAGTTGGATTATTGCCTTATTAAACAAGAAATATTCATACATATTAATGTTCACAAAACCTATTAATAAAACACAGAGAATTTTATTTGTATGTCTTGGCTTTATTTTGGCTATAAGGCATACAAGTAAAATTCCTTACTAAATATGTTTTAACAATTTAAAAAAAAAAAACTTTTATTCTAAGTTTTTTATTTCACGTGAGGCTAAGTGGTAGCATATCCCGCTTCCCCAACACAGGTCCGGGGTTCATTTCTCGGGCTAGGCAAGGTCGTGACTCAGCCTTTCATCCCTTCAGTGGGACGATAAATGAGTACCAAGCTTGTTTGGGGACTAAACCCTGAGGGTTTTACTTCAGACTGACCACCTGATCAGGACATCTGCTCATGCACATCATAACCCAATGGCCACGTATACCGAGATGGACACAGTAGGCCTTGGCCCTCATGGGCTGTTGCACCCCTGAATTTAGTTTAGTTTTATATCATGTATTATGAACTTTAAAATAAGTTAAAATTGTGTCACAAAAGATATAAAAATATTTCATTTTAATACTTTTCATTAAAATAATTTTTAACAGTTACAATAAATCAAATTGAAATCATTGTAAAAATAAACGGCTCAAGTGCAGTATGGGGGGCTTTGGCAATTTTTATATAGATATCATGGTGAGATAACGAATTCAATCTGGCTTCCAGACACCTATCGCTAAGCTGGCTTGGCGATGGATTTTGGTTGCCAAAAGAAATTGACATTACCAAGGGATCCCCCCCATACTACACTTTAACCTAAACAAACAATAATTCATATTTAAAAATAAAAACTTTGTAAATGCTTTAAATTTATTACAGAAAAACATTATGTTCCACCCCACCTCCAAAATCTTTTTCAATCTCAATGCTTTTTTAAAAAAAAAACTTTTTCCAGTTATTTTAATAAAGTATACATATTATTGAAACCCATTGTGATAATACATACGTACTTAAATTTCATTTGCCTGAACTAGGTAATTTTTTTTTTATCAAGAAATATATTGAAACCTTTTGTCATGTCATATCCTCATTTGTAGGGTTAAATCTTAATGTGTAGAACTTTATTAATTACTTAACTAACTATCCGAAATTACTAAACTGATACATTGTATTGCAAATGACTTTTTTTTATTAATGTTTAATGGTAAAAAATTGATTAAAGAGTGTAACACATTTATTTTAAAAATTCTTTCCCTACAAGATTTATTATCATTCATTGAATAAAAATTATTTTCCACTTATCTTAAAAATTTCATAAGTACACAAACAAATAATTTAAAAATGTTTCTTATTCTTAATGAATATTTTACAATAGTAAGATCATGACTACTGTTATGATATAAAGCAATGATTGTTCATGAAGGTGACAATTGCTTCAGCAAAACAGTGATAATTTTGAAAAGCAACTATTTCTCCAAGAAACAAAGACAGTTCCAGGAAGCATAGCTCCAGCAATAAACAGGAAACACAACAGTTTCAGAAAGTGGCAAATGTAACAGGAAGTGATGATCCTGGTCTACAATATTGTGCAACTTTTCATGATATAAAAAAAATGTTTATTTTTAAATTCTACAAGTTTTATCAATAAAGACAACAAAATTCAAAGGGTTCTATAATGGATTACATTTCAAATAAGAAGGAGCTAATTTATCCTATCCTAATTATCACATTTAACATATTTAAATCTATTTATTAATTAATCAAAAAATTTAAAGATTTCAATAAGTTTTAAAAGTATTGATGGAAACATCAAAAAACAGTAATTACATTAAAATAATAAATAAAAAAATGTAATTGAAAAAAATAAATATATAAAGGTATTTACGTATTATTGCAACCTATTGGTAACACTACGTGACATGAAGCACATGATTGCGAATTCAGTGCATACTGCACATGCGATATTGGTACTGTCAATTTGGCGAGTTATCTTAAATGTTGGCAATTGTTGCGATAATAAGTACTGAAATAAATTTTATACAAATGCAACAAAATTGTATTTTAAAAAAAGACCACTTACGTATTATCGCAACTGTATTGGTGACATTATATGAAAGGAAGCGCATGACCCATGCAAAATCAGGGTTGCCAAATTGGCGAGCTATCTTGAATGTTCGCATAGTTGCGATAGTACACAAGGACCAAAAATAATTTAAAAGAAATGCATAAATGGATTTACCTCTGAAAGTGAAGTTAATAAATCTTTTAAGCCCTCTTGGTATTTTTTATACACTTTGACTTGATCATCAGCAGAATGCATAACAAATCCATGGAAGGCCACAGCTAACTCCCCTTCAAACTAATTGATAAAAAAAGTATTACTTGAATGCAATTAGAAAATAATGCAACTACAATCAATATACTTTTTAAAATTTAAAATTGATTTCCTCTTCTCTTTACCCACTTTAATAAAAGGCAGAAAGCTACTTTGAGACAACTCTGCAGCAAAAATATTTGTCAAAGAAGAATCCTTTTTAGAATTAGAAAAAAAAAAGGTCTCAGCACACAGAATAGACTGTTAGTAAAAAAAGATACTAAAGTATTAACATCACCGCAGCTATATTTGTACAACACAAATCGCACTATTTTCCATCAAAACCCGACTGATTGTTTTTTTTAAAAAATAAACACATAAGTATCTTTTTGTTGCTTTAATATCATGGTACGATTCACCTGACAAAAATTTGTTTTTTGTGATGCTAATACATAAGATCAATAAAAAATTTCACCAAGAATTAAAATGTACATAAAAAATTCAACAAATCATACTCCTTTTCTGATGAATTTACAATGCATCCAAAGTAAGATATTAAGAACTCTGATAGGTGTAAAAATTTGTATTAGTATTAGTTTGACATCATACATTCTTGAAATAGCCAAGTAAATATATCTCTGAAAAGTTACAGAACCTCCTAGAAAGATGTGCAGATTGGTGTGGCTATTTGTCCCGATTCCTTCCCAAGCCATTAAACCGTGATTACAGATACATGACATTTCAAGGACAAGGGAAGGTACGCTGTGCTTTCCTTCCTTTCTCCAGATCAAAAACAGGTTCTTGCGTATTATCGCAACCTATTGGCAACATTATATGAAATGAAGCACATGGTTGTTAATTCAGTGCATATGCCACATAGGAAATTGGGGTTGCCAACTTATTAATAAAGTTGGCATTTGTTGTGATAATACGTAAGTACCCAAAAACACATTTATAATCAGTGTTCAAGCTTTATCTAGACTCATCAGTAAAAAATACTCCAATCCAATCTTCTTGGCTCCATTGAACAAATTGACAGCAGCAGTTTAAACAGGCCCCTCTGGCAGCTGGAGTAAGTGATACACAAACCAATGGTTTTCATACATATAGTTCTACCTTATCAAGCTTTTGTTTGGCATTAGAATGGTTAAGTTCCTGCAGCAGCCTCAAAGCCAAATCTCTTGTAGTTGCTTCATGGTTTCTTTGAGCTGACAATGACAAAAAATGGTCTTCAAATGCAGTTGCTACTTTCTGTCACTATTAATTACACTGTCTATCATCTGACTAGTGCTTAAAAAGAGGCTCAAAACTCTTGATATTACACTATGGGAGTTATTCAAAATTTAGGGGACATCCATTACCATTTTATCTCCCTCGATTTTACCAATTATTTGCCACTTTTGACAATTGCTGAAATGCCTTTGAGCCATAACTACCTAATGAACACTGATCACTCTCAGAAACCACATTCATTTCAAACAACATAACAGACCAGAATTTCAATATGAGTCCATCGCTCAACAAAATGTCAATCATCTAATTTGCATATTTCCGGCACTAACGTATGCATGGAAGTGTAATTTTGTGTTCAGTCATATTCAATTAACAGAAATAGTTGTTGGTGAGCATAATTTTTCTCATCCTTTAATTTTGATCATATGTGCATGGTGCAAGTATCAGATCTGTATTGATAAATATTGTATTACTAATATATTAATGTCAATGCAGCCAAATTGGCACCACATGAATTGTGCTGTTTTTTATTAACATCTGACTGATTGTTTTTTTAAATATCAAAATGTTAGAATCTGGTACTTATGTATTATCAAAACCTATTAATGACATTATATGAAATGAAGCACATGAGGGCTAATTAAGCGCATATGACGCATGTAAAATCGGGGGTTGACAAATTGGGGAGTTATCATGAATGTTGGCTTTCTTGTGATAATATGCAAGTACGTAGAATCTTTTGCAAGGTGCTAAGTTAGCTGTGGTGACATTAATACACAAGTACCACCCCCCAATGGTGTGACATACACCCTGTATTGCAGGAAGGGAGGGGGGACAAAAGCTGACTGACTCTAAGTTTAACCAAGTTGGTACTTGCATATTATTGCAACCTATTGGCAACATTCTATGAAACAAAGCACATGATTGCCAATTCAGCACATATGACACAACATAATTGGGATTGCCAACTTGGTGAGTTATTTCGAACATTGGTGATTGTTGTGATAACATGTGTAAGTACCTACTCCATTACACCACTGAAGTACACATATTAATAATTTGACAAACAAAAGATCACAAAAAAAATTTATCAATATTGCAAAGAAGCATCCTGTACTCATTTTAAACAAATGTAAATTTACATATTATAATATGTATACTTTTTCTAATCCCAGCTATTTTTACCTGACTGCTTTAATTGTTGCCACGGTCCATTCGACAAATGGAAAAAGGGGACCATGTGTACTATTGCAACAATCATCAACATTCAAGATAACTCGCCAAGTTTTCAAACCCAATTGCGCTGAATTAGCAATCATGAGCTTCATTTCATATAATGTCACAAGCAGGTTGTGATAATATGTAAGTACCAGAAAGTTGAATGTAAGGACAAACATAATGAATTACAATATCAAAATATGTAGGCCACAAAAAAAACATTTCAATATTGATTAAACATCCTTCTAACAATACAGTGCTGAAATCAAATACTGGACTAAAGTGCAGATTAGGGGAAAACCATTTGGATTTGGTGATTTGGAAATTATCTAGATATCATGGTGAGATAACGATTTTATTCTGGCAGACAGTATAAATTGGTAACCCTTGATTTTATGCAGATAAGGTTGCATGTTTTTTTAATAATTGTTAATGGTTTTTTAAAAAATTGCAGATGTTTTTAAAGAGGAAGACGATTTTCAAATTAACACAATTTCATTGTTTATTCATTAATTTTCATTTTGCATTTAGATTTTGGCAATGAAGAATTTTTTTGTGCAATTTGTAGCTATTTAATTTTCCTGCTTTTCATTTGTTCCTTCCACTTATTCTGATGAGTAATGTCTAAAAGGTATCATTTGTGAGGGTTTCATTTATTTATTAATTTTGATTTGGAACGAAAGGTGAAATTGTCTGTAATACAGTGGTGCATGGAAAATGGATTGATAGCTGAAAATGCTGAATGTTTGGCTTGCAAGAAAGCTATGTGTTTGATTAAAAAGGATTCAAGTGATGAATATACATGGGAATGTCGAAAGAAATAAGCAATTGTGCATTGTATCAAAAGATGTGTAAGGAAGAATAGCAGTTAGAAGAAAGTAAGCTGAGTATGCTTGAGATTCTGATGTTGATGAATATGTGGGTGCAAAAGTCGAAACATGACTTCATTTCTTTTGAACTTAATGTTTTGAAGAAAACAGTAATGGATTGGACAAGTTTTTTGTAGAGGTATGTATGAAAATGTGTGTGAAAGAAAAGTTTTGAGCACAGGCAAACGGTAAAATCCTAGGAGGACCCACTGCTGTTTTTGGCGCCAAAAATGTTTCGCCAAAAAGCGCCAAATTGAAGGTTTTCAAAAAGGCGTCAATGACGAAAAACTCTTGGGAAGCGCATGCGTCAGCGGGGGATGAAATGGGCGTTTTGCAAAGATGAAAACGAATAAATACATTAAATTAATCATATATAGAAAAAAAACGGAGAAAGCAATGAAATTCATTTTAAAAAAGCATTCTAAAACCAGTGTGTACAACATGATTTACATTTTTAAAAAAGGACATGAAATCAATCATTTTAAAAAATTTTAAAAGGCACTTACCTTACGCTTGCATTTCGTCATGTTCCGTTGGTGGATACACCCTTGCGATGGATGCAAGGAATTCGTGAAAATTGTCATCCACCAACTCTTGTGACCTGTTCTTATTAACTTTCAAGTCATTCACCACGAACGCATTCATGCTCTTGCCAAACCAATATCTGGTCAAACGCAAGATAACTATTATAGCAAGTTTGCTTTCGCTAAACCAAGTGCCCTTTCTCACACTCCGAACAACGTCGTGGCGATTATCTTCGACTGGCTGCGGCAACGCCATTCGTAGCCGTCAACCGTTCCCTTCGTTCTTACAAACGCATATTTTTTTTAAACCTCGGACATTCATAACGAGAAGCAATTAAATTAGCTTTCATACACCATTCTAATGTCTCTTTCTTCCCCTTTGTGCCCAGGAGCACAAAGAAACCTGTTGTAGCCTCACTTTCAATTAATTTCCTTTCACACGCCATTCTTAACAACCGGTGGAGAGCAGACCTTCTCAAACGAAGTCAAAAGTCAAAATGACGTTTTTTCGGAAAAGGCGAAAAACGTTGTACTTTTTTAAGGTTGCCATTTTTTAGGTGATTTGAAAATCCAAATTTTTGGATGAAATGGAAGGGTTACCATATTGTAACTTTTATCGCTCAAAATTTGGCGACAAAAAAATTTGGCGACCAAAAGTGGGTCCTCCTAGGATTCAACCCAGGCAAACATTCTTCTCTAATAGTTCAATTAATGATTTCCTTTTACGTAAATAAAAAATATTTTTTATTTCACATCAACATTTCTTTATTTTTACTGCAAAATTTCAATTAGTAAATTCTTGGAACACCTATCGCTAAAGTATGTTCCTTGGCTATCGATGCCGGTCGCCAAATACACCTATCGATAAATTAAGTTGCTTGGCGACCGGCTCCGGTCGCCAAAAAAAAAAAAAAATTGACATCGCCAAGAACCCCCTCGTTCCTATTCTACACTTTAACCCAATGCTGCATTGAATACAGCACTTAATAAAAACAAAAAATTGGGCATGGTTGAGATATGGTTGACATTCACATGGTTGAGATACATCAAATTTTTTTACAGCTGTGCGACAAGTTAAAAGGATATGTGTCGCATACGACTTGGAATTATTTATTAATTAACAATACAGAAACAAATACTTATTGACCAACTGAAGATCAAGTAGCATCATCCAAGTTTCGGTCAATATTTAATGAAAAACTCGTATTCCAATACACTTAAAAAATTAATAAAAAGAAAAATACTCACTAAAACTTCCTCTATAAATCTATCCACTTTAGTTTCTATTAGTAGAATGGGTGCTTCCATCTTGCAAATTAACTCTGTTTTAAAATATTATTTTCCCATAAGTTATGCAACTAGATAAAATCAAAACAGGGACACTGTCAGATTTTTTTAGCTATGATTATTTTCGATCTCGCAGACTTACGAATCTATTTCAAACTTTATACTTCAATTTTGATTGATTGCTTGAGTGGAGATGCCTATTATTTCTTTTGACAGTTTTTCTTTCACTCAAACAATCAAAATATCTAATCTTCTTTAAGCAAGCTCTAAACACTTTTATTTCCCCCTACTATTCAAATTTAAAACAATACATTAATTTCAAAAGTAAAAGTTTTCCCTTCATTTTTTTAATTTTGACAAAATTCTATTTGAGGCAAATTCTATTTGGGACGATGAAAGTAGCTAGGGTGCTGTTACTTCTGCTGATTTTTGCCATGACATGAGACCTTCTAATCACTTCTAATATTTCTCAACATTTGAACTGTAGTAAATAATGAGGTTAACGCTTGAATGAATTTATCCAAAATATAATTGAAATAATTAAATCAAAAATTAGCTAAAATAATAAAACGATTCGCAAATAACTTGCGATTCTGTGAAAATAAAACTTTATCATTCTTCACTTTTTAACAATCTCTGAAGATTTTTTTGTACTTATTTTTAGAAACAGAGCTTTTGTAAAATTTTCAAAGTTTTCTCATGTTATATATTTAAAGACAAGTACTGTTTTTGTTTTTTTAGACATTAAGAAACAAAGTTTTGAGTTCATATCTCTTACATCTCAACTCATGTACACTTTTTGGCACATGGTGTAAACTTTACTGTTTACTTTGAGAATCATTTAGAATTTAAGTAAAAAAAAATTGGTTGGGTGAGTATCTGTTAAAATTTGATCGAACGTCTATATATAAATAAATGAAAGTGGAATAGTTGTGCTTATATATTATTGATTTACCTTTGGGATGTGTTTATGAGTATTAAATTTTTTTCTGTCTAAGAAACATATATGAAATCTCAAACTAAATTTTTAACTTTGATTCATATCACATAACAATTGTGAAGTTTTGCGCAATAATAGACGTGAATCTCGCCAAGATAGCACTTTTAGAAATGACACTCAGAATATGCCCAAACAGAAGTTACTTACTGTTTCTTGTTATTAATTTTGCTGAATTACTATGGAAATTATGCATAGAAAAGATTGAGAAATTGTTGCAATTGACAAAATTCTGTTACGGGTTCATAGCAACATGTGGTGATTTATCACCTACACCTGGCCAACCAAATAATACCATTTTTTTTTCATAATTGCATTTTAAACAATATTCTTGATTAAAAAAATTATAATTTAATAAGAAAAAAGTATAAAATCAGTTAAGTCTAGAACAGAGAGCCCCTTGGTGAAGCCAATTTTTTGGCAACCACAATCATTTGCCAAACTATCTATATGCCAAATCCTAGGGGGCCCCTATTGTACTCTTGAACCAACTTTTCATGTGTTCTTCTATGGTGGAAAAATGTAAGAATTCGATTAATGCAAATGTTCTAAATGTATATTTAAAACCATAGGAAATGACCAAGAAAATGTTAATAAAAATAATGTGAAGTTTATGCTAAATTTGGTACTTACGTATTATCGCAACCTATTGGTGACATCATATGAAATAAAGCACATGATTGCCAATTTGACGCATGTGAAAGTGAGGTTGCCAACTTAACAAGTTATCTTGATTGTTGCAATAATATCTAAGTACCCTAAATTTTTATTAAAATATTGTTTTAATTTTTGTTCTATTTATAGATATGTCGAGATTAATTGTGAAAAATCTGCCTAAAGTAGTAAGTTTTATCCATATTTTTAATTTTTTTTAAACAAGGATCTATATTAACATTTTAAATTATTGATTGTTATGAAAATTTTTGTATTATAATTTCTTTCATCTGATTTTATATTAAAGCATATTGTAAAATAATTAATAAAAAATATTTTTTTATTTTAAAAATTAGATTTATTTCATTAATGTACTGTTTTTATTTCTGCTGTGTTCTTCAAGCCTTAGGAGATTTTTTTTTATTCTTCAGTTTGTTTTTATCATTCATTACTGAGCAGATGTTAATAGTTATTAATAAAAAGTGTAAATATTTAATACTTACATGATTCCTTGTTAATCATTCTCATAATTTAAGAAACAAAAGTATTCATTTATTGTTATTTTTTGAATAACTTTGGGGTTTATGATAAACTAAATCATTTTCTTGTTTTTAATGGTCAATGAGTGAAAGTATAAGTATTTTATTTTTTGGTTTAATAATCAACTTGAGTTTTGTTGATTTTAATAAATCATAGTTATAATATTTAAGGCCCAGTGGTTGAGTGGTAGCATATCACACTTCCATTCCACAGACTCGGGATTCTATCCTTGGGCTGGGCAAGGTCGCGACTCAGCCTTTCATCCCTTCAGTGGGTCGATAAATAAGTACCAAGCATGCTTGGGGATTAAACCCTGGGGGTTTTACTTCAGACTGACCACCTGATCGGGACATCTGCTCATGCATCTCAGCACCCAATGGTCACATATACTGGGACGGACACAGTAGGCCCTGTCCCTCATGTGCTGTTGCGCTACTGAATTTCAGTTATAATATTTTGAGCTACAATTCTCACTGGAAAATTATGAGTAGTGACAGTTTTTAACTGAAAAAGGTTTTGAGGTTACTTTTTTGTATTTTGCAAAAAAATCAACGGCATCCATGTCGTATTATGTGGCATTTTAAAGATCGCTAGAGTGCCTGTCTGGCTTGGGTTCTCTTGGCAAAATAAAATTTATAGTACAATTTTGCATTCCCAGAGCTGAAATGCTTCCCTCTTTGGAGGAAACTGGTTGTCAAAATTACATTGGGGTTATTGTTATTCCACCTATATGCTGCCGCAATAAAAAGTGATACCAGTTCCTAGGAAATGTACTACGTCTGCAATAGGAAAACCAACATGGAAAAAAAAAATTTTTTTAACTAGTATTTTATTATTTTTAAGAAATTAGGTGTAATTTTTCAGATTTTCACAACATTATATTTAGCCAAATTTCTTAATTTTATCATTGTTTTGTTTTTGGCAAAATATGTCATTAAATTTAATTAAACTAAAATGCTGATAAATAGATAAAAATTAAGCTCCTTAAAATTAACTTTTATTGCTTTTGTGATTTCTCATTTAAAAAAAATTGTAGTTATCATTTGTAAGTTACCTACTTGTTATGACTATTCAGAAATTACTAAGTGTAATGGATGCAATAATGCTCCCTGTGATCTCTTTAACCTAGTGGTCTAGGTCACGGTTGGCATATCTAGGTCTGCTGAAGACCTACTGTGTTGAGGGTGCCACTGTGCCTTTAATCTATCGAGGCTCAAACGTCCTACTATTGTTGTGGTGTGAAAGTTAGGAAGTAAGCCTCAACACTTCACTATAGTTATGAGCACTTCACTCAAATTATGAGGTCTGCTGCCAAAAGCTGTTATGCATCTTTATGAGGCGACATTAATATAACTCTCACTCGATGAACAATGCCCTGTAACGGATTCAGAGAGACTCTCAGTTTAATCTTAATCCCAGGGTAAACAGCAGCCAGACTCTTGGTCTAATCCCTAAACTAGCTGCAGCTAAGGCTGTCAGATATAATCATGTCATCACTTTAGTGCCCATAAAAAGACTTGCTAACACTTGTCATCATACTTGCCTTATAATTAATACACTTGCCATTAAAAATTGAACTTAATGATATACGAATTGAATCAAAGTAACTCTTTTTAAAGTTTTACTTTATCCAATTTCATATGCAATAAATAGTAATATGTCTTTGAGTACATATTTTTGCTTTTAATTCACTCTTTTATTAATTTTTTTGCTACTCTAAGCATACATTGCATAAAAAATTGTTGCATTTTTATGCATTGCTAACTTTAAAAAAATTAAAATATTTTAATACTCCTTAACATGAAAAATTTCCCTAATTATATTTGTTAAATGTATCTCATGTCATATGTTAATAGAAAGTTATTTGCTGTACTTAAATTTGTTTTTCTTTATTCAGATCACAGCCAAAAAGCTAGAGGAATTATTTTCTTCTAAAGGCAACATCACTGACTTGCAATTGAAATACTCTAAAGAAGGTGTTTTCAGACAATTTGCTTTTGTTGGCTATCAAACTGAAGAAGAAGCAGATGCTGCTAAAGATTTTTTTAATGACACATTTGTGTATACTTCAAGAATTAAAGTAAGTTTTCATTTTTATTATCCCCCTAGAATACCTGAGGATTTTCTTTAGATAATAAATAACTGTAAGAAGAATTTCATTCTGTTTGACTGATATAAGAATTATGTTGAAAATATTTTTAAATAAAATAATTTAGTTTTTGTATTATCTGCACTCATACTAACAATTGTTAATTTATTGACAACTTTATGAATCATCAAAAAAAAACATTTATTTAAATATTTTTTTATAAATCATGTGAATAATGCGCTCTAAATAATCACCATATTTTTGAAGAAACTCAATGCTGCTTTTCTCATTATTCTGTCAAATCCATTATTTTAATAAAAAATTTTATGTATTCAAAAAATTTTCTTGGAAAGAACACCAATCAAGGAAATGATTTAATTAAATATAAAACACATAAATGTATTTGTTTGCTACACATATTGGATGCATTTGTGTCTAAGTTTGCTAATGTCACATAAAATGTGCATAAATAAACCAATGGGGTCAAATGTTGAAACTAAAAGTAAAGATAATATGAAAATACCAATCTACACTATTAAAATTCAAAGGTAAACAAACGTATCTATCTATGCGACTAGTTGTATCTATATTCTCATGAACCGCACGATGCAGAAACTTGCCGAAGGTACCAAAAGATCAGGAATGATCTGAGGAATCCGTTTTGACCATTTATATTACAGTATTGTAATTAGTTAAAAAGATATTAATTAAAAACCTTAAATTACATAATTATTTTACCCCTGTGGGCAATTTTTAACGCCGTGTGGCGAAGTTCCAATTTTTTGATGTTTTTTTTTATCCCCGCCGTTTTTAAAACACGATCTAATTTTTTTTATGAGACTCAGAGAAAAAATAAATACAGAATCAAAAAGATCATTTACTTCACCATGATACGGTATAATTTATTTTACAAAATAATGGTATTTTCTATTTTTTACGATTTTTTCTAACATCAGTGAAAATCAATACATTTTTATGAAAATGATTTCTAAATCGTTCCATTTGCATTTTCTTTCACGTTAATGAAATGATATTCTACACTTAAAAAGTTCATGCTTTTCTCTTTTAGAGAATCAGCCATTTAAAAAATAAAATGTCAAAAAACTTATTTACGATTTTTCAAAAAATACTCAAAATTTTATGTAAGTACTTAATAACTACAAAATTTTTTCCCCTTGTAGAACAATATTATCCGTAATCTGTACAAATATTGAAAAAAATTACTTAAAAATTACGGTTTTAAAAAAAAATTGTATTTTTTTCTTTTTGTTTTCCCCTTTATGTGATAAATATTTAAGCATTATTTTTTGCATTTTTTGTTTAAAAATTACCATTGTTTGAAATCGATGTATGAAGTTTGAAGGCACTAACTTAAAAATGAAGCCCGAAGAAAAAATGAAACTTTAACAAATTACACATTTTTGCGTTAGCCAAGGTTTGGGCGGTGAAAACCTGTTAGGTGCCAAACGATTCTTTAACTCTCTGCTCATCATGTTTGATGAAAGGTTAAACTAAAAAAGAAGATGCGCCTATAAATATTGAAAATCACCAGATTTGGCGAAATTGAATATCTTTTCCTTTTATTTACATGTCTTCTTTTTCCCGAAGGTTTCACGACACGATCGCTGAAAGCTCTTGATTACTGACAGTTGTACCCGGGTTCAAAATAACATATTTGCTTAATTTTTATGATTTTTTAACTTTGCCAGAAATTTTGTAATTGAAAAGATAATTTATTTCTTCATAATACAAGTTTTTTTTTTTTTTTTTTTTTTTTTTACAAAACAACGATATTTAACATATTTTAAGATTTTTTCTAAAATGAATCAATATTGATGCATTTGTATAAAAATGATTTTTAAAAAACTCATACTTTGATCTTTTAGAGTTCGTGATTTAAAAAATAAAATGCCAAAAACTTTTTTTACGAATTTTAAAAAAATACTCAAATTTTAAATATTTAATATCTACTTATCAAATTTATAGTTTTTATGACTTCATTTATAAAAATAATTGTATGAAACTTTTTCCGTGTATCGAACATTTAAAAAAATGCTCACAATTTTAATTCAACATTTAATATAGTTGTGAAATTATGTAATTATAAAAATCACAAAACATACAACTATTTTTAAAAAGGTACACTTTCGTTTCCGGGCCCTAGAAAGTTGCAAAGTGAGTGAGTGAATATTAAAGTCCCACTGTTCACTTACTCGAGAGCTCTGATAGCGAGAGGGGAAGGGGAATTTCCATGACATTATGTTATGCATTTAAGAATGTTCGTGCAACGCCAGGGGGAAATAAACTTGTCTGACAAAGAAAAGAAGCGAAAAAATTTCGAAACATGGAATTTTAAGTCATACATTTAGTAAAAGCCCGAGCAACGCCGGGCTTAGCAAAAGAGGGGGGGTGGAAGTCATTTTGAAAAAAGAGTATTAGAAGTGCAGATTTTGTGAAGGAAAGGGACAATTTATAAAAGTAGAGAAAGCCCGTGCAACGCCGGGCCATGCAGCTAGTATTTCATATAAAGTATGTATTTATGTATTTCAAGCAATTGATTTTGATTAGGTATATTAATAAATGAAGCATTTAAGCACGAGTTTATCGGGAAAATAATGTTATACTCAATATTTGTTTAATAATCAATATATATCATATATATTTAATATCAATATATATCAAAATTTCCATGAGCATATGCTCATGGAAATTTTGCTGAACAAACCTTGCTGTTGAACAAAGCATTAGAGAGCCAGTGATTCCAAAAGTATCGACCCCCAGGGTTCTATGACAACCTGCTAGGGGTTCACATCAGCGAAAAAATAATTTGGGGGTCCATGAAGTGTAAATGGCGGCTCTCTTTAAACCAGTTTGTGACTTAAATTTTTTAAAAACTAATCAAATGGAAACCAGATTTTATCTGTTTTGATTTATTAACTAAATTTAATGAGGTTAATTGGCAGTTACAAAGTGACAGCATAGATTTTATTAAAACAAGAACCATTTCAACTTTTCTTTCCAGAATTAAGCTAAAGAAGTATAATATTAGACTTCAGGAATTTTCTCAATTTGTCACTAACAATGTGTCAAGACATTTTAACCTATGTTCAACATTTAAATGCCCTTTATTCAGATTTTGAAACTGGGTTTGAGAATACTTTAACTATGGTAATACCACAATAAGCAATGAATTCATATGGTCACATTAAAACGAATGTCATGTTACAATAGAAACTGATTGGAATAGGCACTAAAGACCTTAAACTGAAGCTTAGAAACAGATGTCAGCAATTTTAGCTTTAAAAAGCAAAGTTATTATTTGTTCTAAATTATGGAATATTGTGAAAAGTTTTTAATTTCTTTTTTCTAGTGAGAAGGAATTTCAGTGAGTTTGCTAATCTCAAAAACAACCAAAGAAGGAGAGGCACTTGACCGTGTAATATCCCCCCTCCCTGAGAGAATATCTCTCGCAGTGTCAGCATGAGTTGGAGATGTAGGATTAACGAAAGAACTAGAAGGAATCGTTATCTTAATATGACTTTATTAAGATATTCAATTTAAACCTTTAACAAATTAAATTATAATAATTAATGTGAGATAATCTACGATGGCAAAATATGCAACACACAATATATATAGATAATAACGACTTAAATTAACTCGGACCACTATCAATAACTGAATAGCCTAACCTCAATTCCAATACAATCACTGATTCTAATATTAAATATTCAATCCTACCTTGTTGCAGTCTGAAGAATCAATCTCTAATATTATTAAGGCAATCTTGTATTTACTTGTGTGCACTGGTATGCACCTTGGTTCTGTATAACTTTATCAATTATAACTTCTAATCACCCCCACGTATCTTTATCCAAACTTGAACCACAAACTATTTTAATATTTCTCTACTTGCCATCAACTGCTACAAATTGCCATACATTGCCATCTCGCTTACTCTAAGTTCCGATATTTAAAAGCTTGTTAATTTGCATCTTTCATTCACACTTCACTTCTTGGATTTGGTTGGATAAGAGATGCCATTAATACTGGCTCAAAGAACCCAAAGAACATGTTAAAGAAAAGATACGCGAGCCTGTCACAACCGTACTAACAAAGATTTAGTGTTAAATCTAACTAGATTGGTATTAAATGCTGAAATTTTTTTTTATTGAAGCATCAGATCCATCCCACCCATTGAAAGCATTTGTTTGTTGGTCAGTTATTTTATGTACTAATGAAATTTAAATTTATTTAATTAACATGTGATTCTCCTAAGTTTTAAGCACTATACTTTTCTACAGTTAGAAATGTAATTCTTTTAAAGTAAGTAGTTGTACCAGCTGTCAAAAAGACATTTAAGTTCTTAAATTTGAAGAAATTCAATATTAGGTAAGTAGGGTTCTACCCAAAACGAAAACCATGGCTAAGTGTCTATGGGACGAAAATGTTTGGGAACCCTCTGCATTAGAGAGATGTAGATAAGATCAGAGAAGTGTGTGTAATCTATTGTTAAATACTAAGTTATTTTTATTTTGGCTAAAAAATAATTCAATTCAGCATTTTTTAAAAACAATTATTCCATTTTTTATGTTTTAAGTTTTCTTAAAAAATTGTATTAGTAAAACTTCAATTAAAATATCATGGAAAAGGTAATCTTGTTGAAAGAAATTTCCCATGATGCCCCATTACTTATAATTTGATTGTTGTTTTTATTTGAGTTAACTAAGCTTAAAGTTATTTATTTTCAACTGAATGATTCATATGCACATGAGTTATAAATAGTGAAATTAGCTTATAATGAGCATGTAGGAACCACAGTATTTATTTATTAAAACTGAGTGCTCATAATAAACAGGTTTATGAAAAAATCATAAGTTTTTTTTGTCATGTCCATGGACAATCAGATAATGTCGTGAGCTCTCTGAACCGCCTCCGCAAGTCTCGGCGCATTAGCGCTGTAAAGAACCTCGTGTAGCTCCTAAGCCAGTGGCACCATTCCGAGCCCTATAATATGCGGAGTAAGGGCCGGACATTCTAGGATGTGGTCTGGCGTTAGTTGGGCCTCGGTGCAGTTCTTGCAGGGGATGTAAGTTCTAATTTTGTCTGATGAGATCTTCATACCTTTAAAATGGCCCATCCTTAGTCTTGCAATTATGGATTTCTAGAGCAATCAAAATCGACAATGAGGGGTTTTATGTAGCGATGAGGCAGAAGTCTATAATTTGCGAGCGCATTTGCATCTGCAAGCGTAATGGTGGGACAAAGTTGGTCATCATTTCTGCCCTCTTTGGCCAGGGAGTCCACACACTCGTTTCCCTCAATGTTTACATGAGCAGGAATCCATTGCAATAGGCAGAATTTCCCCCTGCAATGCAAACTTTCAAGTAGGACATTGATAGCAGAGGTTATGAATCATAAGTAATTTATACATATTTACTATAGTTATGCTTTATTTTTTATTTCTTTACAGTACAAAAGAAGTTAGTTAATTTGCTTTACTTTGTCTTACTATCTCACTCTTGTTATTGTTCTTCAGAGGAAATGGCTCAAAAATTTGCACCTTGGCTTTGAAAAAAGTTTGAAGTTCTGGTCCATAGACTGGATTACACTTGTGGAACTGGATGGTAAAAATTCAGTTCTGATGTTATAAATTCAACAATAATCAATGAAAAGGAGAATTTTATATTTTTCTTTCTTCAGTTGCCTCTCCCAATTTGAAATGCTGCAAAAATATTTGAAGTCATCTTGGCTTTCTTGCTGCAGTCATAATCATCAGGAAGTTTTTTTGCATGTTTAAAATACTTGGGGTTTTTGGACTTACCAATAATCAACTGTTTTTTCTTGTCAGTACCAGATCTGTTAGAATACAATAAAGCTGTAAATCGATTTTTGGAGTGCTTGCCTCTGACAAACTTTTCTCTCTTGAACCTAAAATTCTGCTGTGTGTTTATCTTGTAGAACAGAGGTTACCAAACTTTTTGTCTCATAGACCCCCTTGCCATGTTTCTCAGTTTCAGGTAGACCCCTGTTTACCTTATATTGAATTTTTGTAAATGTATCAACTTAAATGTCTTTTTAACAGCTGGTATGGAGCTACTTACTTTAAAAGATTTAAATTTCTAACTGTAGTGGAGTATAGTGTTTAAAACTTAAAAAATACATGTTAATTAAATTAAAATTTAATTAATACATAAAATAACTGATCAACAAACAAATATTTATAATAGGAGGAATTAATATGGTGCTTCAATAACTAATTTTCGACATTTGGCATCAATCTTGTCAGATTTAACCCTAAATCTCCTCAGTTAGTAGTGTCCAGTCCTTTATTATTATTTTTTATTTTGGAGATAAGCAACCACGCTGAAACTCCTCACTAGAAAAAGCTGGAATCCATCAAGCCATCCATTTGAACATAAAAATCCAGAATTGCCTACTTTGTTGGAAAGTTTTTCTGCTTGACCTTTAAAAGTGGACCACTTACAGAAAAATCTGCATTACATTGTGCCTTCATTGACTTTACAAGAGCTTTGTCGAAATCCTCTTTAGCACATTTCTTCTAATGTTTGCAGACATTCTTATTTTGATTGAATGCAGCTATTACTTTTCCTTGTTCTTTAACAGTGGAAGATTAGTCATACTTGCAGATTTCACAATTTTTTTGCACCATTCTCTTATCTTTTTAAAATCTTTACTTTTTGAAATGCTGATAAAATTTCTTGTTACATCACAAGATAAAATCTGGCAAGCATATTCTATAAATGCAGGTCAAAGAATGACCTCCACTCAACACTAACTTTTTGTTGACTTTGGAGTAGGAAAGCTGAATTGGAGAAGTGGGAGTCAAAGGAATTGTTATGAGTTAAAATATTGTTGCGAATTTTGTGTAAAATAGAGTACATAATTTGTATTTGGATGTGTAATGCCTTTATCTTACTCTAAATTAAATCTAATTTATGCTAAAATGTTAATATTCACAAGCAACACCGTCCCTTATGTTAAAATGTTGATTCAATGGGAACGTGGCAAAATCTTGGCGATAGAGCCAAGTTGGTGTCGTTTTTGGCGACCATCTTTGGCGAGTTCGGGACCCTCTAGATACTTCTAGAAATTAGTAGAGAAATCCATTAATTTCAAATTATCCGCGTGAGGGATATAAATAGATGGTCGCCAAAAGTCTGTCAGTCTGGTTTTGAGTAGCGATCAGTTAGTATTGCTTTGACTGTTGAAGCGATTAGTGATTACTTCAGTTGTTGAATGAGTGATTGCTTATGAATAATCTTTTATGTACATGTATTTTAGACACTGATAATTGTGTCTGAGTGCTGTTGAAGGTGAGAAGACCTTCTGAGATTTGTTTTGTGAATATTGCTTCTGAATCCTGTATTTAAAGGATTGAATTTTCTACAATAAATTCTAGTCACTCTTAAAGAATTGTCTTGTTCTTTGTGACTGATCTGCATAAAATCCTTGAACCCTGATCAACATAACAATATGTTGCTTGCTATATTGGGGGTTTGCTCTTTAAAAGACAGTTATGCTCCCATAGGCTTAACATTGTACCAACCATTTTTAAGTTCCTCGTCAAATCCAGGCTCTTGTTAAATCGGTGCTTGTTATAAATGAGTGTACTGTATAAAATTTTTGCAATTGAATATGAAATTTGCTTTCTATATTATTAAATGTTATGTAAATATATTCTGTTTTCATTTACTCATAATAGATTTCCAATACCATTTAAATATTTTATTATTGTTTTAAAATAACTAATACTTTATTAATTTTACAGGTTGAAACATGTACCAATTTAGGCGATCCAAATAAACCTAAACCTTGGAAAAAACACAATGAAACCAAAGCACCGAAATTAGATGCTGAGGAAAAAGATATTTCTGAGGTAAATTTCTTCAGAATAAATGCAACATCAATTCCTGCATATATTGCTCTAGGGGGAATTTTTGTATTGTAACATTTATAAGTTTTTTTATTGTTTATATAATTTCAGGATGATTTTTTTTCTTCGAAAACAAATTATTTTTTTCAGTACTTGTACAACAAATGTAGTACATGAATTATTCGTGTGATATATTATCTTAAAGATTGTACATTTTTATATTTAAGAAACATATATTTAATATTTTATAAAGAAAATTTAATTCCTACACCCCTGTTTTATAATGTATTTGAATTTTAAAATTTTCTTCCATTAGGAAAAAGGAAATAAATCTAAAAAAAAGAAAAAGTCTGAGAATTTTTTTCTTCGAAAACAAATTATTTTTTTTCAGTACTTGTACAACAAATGTAGTACATGAATTATTCGTGTGATATATTATCTTAAAGATTGTACATTTTTATATTTAAGAAACATATATTTAATATTTTATAAAGAAAATTTAATTCCTACACCCCTGTTTTATAATGTATTTGAATTTTAAAATTTTCTTCCATTAGGAAAAAGGAAATAAATCTAAAAAAGAAAAAGTCTGAGAATTTTTCTTCAAAACAAATTATTTTTTTCAGTACTTGTACAACAAATGTAGTACATGAATTATTCGTGTGATATATTATCTTAAAGATTGTACATTTTTATATTTAAGAAACATATATTTAATATTTTATAAAGAAAATTTAATTCCTACACCCCTGTTTTATAATGTATTTGAATTTTAAAATTTTCTTCCATTAGGAAAAAGGAAATAAATCTAAAAAAAAGAAAAAGTCTGAGAATTTTTTTCTTCGAAAACAAATTATTTTTTTCAGTACTTGTACAACAAATGTAGTACATGAATTATTCGTGTGATATATTATCTTAAAGATTGTACATTTTTATATTTAAGAAACATATATTTAATATTTTATAAAGAAAATTTAATTCCTACACCCCTGTTTTATAATGTATTTGAATTTTAAAATTTTCTTCCATTAGGAAAAAGGAAATAAATCTAAAAAAAAGAAAAAGTCTGAGAATTTACCAGAAGAGGTAAATATTTTTAATATAAGAGTGTTTTTTTATATTTAAGAAACATATATTTAATATTTTATAAAGAAAATATAAATCCTACACCTGTTTTATAATGTATTTGAATTTTAAATTTTCTTCCATTTTAGAAAAAAGGAAATAAATCTAAAAAAAAGGAAAAGTCTGAGGATATACCAGAAGAGGTAAATATTTTTTTATATAAATTTAATTTGAACTATGAACAATTTTTTGTGTATCAGTAATATTTTATAGACTTAAATAAAAGTTTAAGTGAATAAATTAATTCTGTTACTTTTTTGAAAATGCATCATTTGCTTGCAATACTGACACTTTATCTACATGACTTTTTATTCTAATCATTTAAGCTATATGTATAAATTTCCTTCTCAAAATTCTGTTGTGTCTGTATGTTATTTGTTCCCTCCCCCTTTTTTTTTTATAACTGTGAAAAGGATGACAGTTAATCTTAAATTTAGTCCTAGCACACAATTTGCAATAAAACTTTTATACTGACATCTTTAACCCCTTGGATGAGAGATATATTATCTCAAACATTTGGCCATACAGTTAGTATTACATGCCATGTGATGGAAGAGAAAATTTCATCTTTGAAACTGAATTCATTGCTACTTATATGTAAAGGGTGTTTTTTTAGAGGTATAGAACTTTAAATTGCAATAAAACAACGATGTATTATTCGATTGACATGAATTTTTTTTATTCGAAAGATAATCTTGTGGCATTATATTTTAAGTATGATTTCTGGCATAGGACTGCCACGGCTGGCTCGGATGTAGTCCAATCTGGACGTCCAATTTTCGATGACTTTTTCCAACATTTGGGGCTGTATATCGGCAATAACACGGCGAATGTTGTCTTCCAAATGGTCAAGCATTTGTGGCTTATCCGCATAGACCAATGACTTTACATAGCCCCACAAAAAATAGTCTAGCGGTGTTAAATCACAAGATCTTGGAGGCCAATTCACAGGTCCAAAACGTGAAATTAGGCGGTCACCAAACACAGTCAGTTTTTCTGGATGTAACGGTGTTTCGACATACACTTGTGGATTAGCTTCACTCCAAATGCGGCAGTTTTGTTTGTTGACGTAGCCATTCAACCAGAAGTGCGCTTCATCGCTAAACAAAATTCGCTTATGAAAATCGACCATTATTTTCGAAATAAAATTGCACAATTTGAAAGCGATGTTCAGGCGGGAGTCTATTCATGATGAATTGCCAAACCAAACTGAAAATAAATCACTTGACAGCTGTTAAATCGGTCGCCATCTTGGAAAGTAATGCCAACTTAAACTTCTATACCTGAAAAAAAACACTCTGTATATTTAACTTTTGAGATTTTTTGTATTTCTGAATATTTACAGGATTAGACAGTCAACCTTACTTCCTTCTCATTTTTCACAGTGAGAATGTCCTTTGTAGTAAAAATCTGAAATCATTTTGAATTTTCAGTAATTTTGCTTTTGTTAGTGTTACTTTTGTGTATCAAAATAACTTTTATGATGGATTCAGAGAGGGATTTCAAAAACAGTGATTTTGATATCTCTCATTCAAAAGATGCTAGTTCTGATTTATCAAGTGATAATATTTATTTAGTCTATTGAATTATAAGATGAGGATTTGAGCTCAGTAAGGATATCGGTAGAAATAAAAATGGTGTGTCCAATTTTTACAAAATTTGAATAATTATCTTTATTTAGATATTTATTGTGAACACTTCAAAGCAATAGCATTACTATATATTTATGGTATCATTGTACATTTTTAAATTTTAAAGCTTGGGTGCATCACAAGGGGGAGGGGATACAGGAGATCGATGTATATGATGCATTTGGGAGGGGGGGGTGAGTTTAAACTTTAGCAAATATTGAAAAAATTGCTTTTATGGTGTTGAAAATTTGAAAAAAATTTTACCAAGAGGGGATTAATCTTTCAATTAATTTAGTTTAATAGATGAATAAAATTGAATGAAATACATGTAATTTACTCATATTTAATATATCAGATAAATTAATATGAATGCTATCGTTACGTAGATCCAGGTTCGACTATTTTATGCTTACAGATGCAAAGAGCAAAACAGTTCTTTAAGAGCATTGAAAATTTATTGTTGATAAACAATCCTCATAAATACTGGATGTAGCAGCAAAATTCACAAAATACATCCCAGAAGACCTTCACACCATCTACAGATATCAGACACAACAATCAGTGTCTAAAAATACAAATACATAATGACTAAGGATATTTGCAAGCACTTGCTTGATTGTAGCAACTTATTGCTAGTTAACTCTTCAACAGTCTAAACAATACTGACTCAGTTTTAGTGAGCGACTCCTATTTACAGCCTGCACAAATCCTTTGAGAAAGATTCACTTATGCCACAGATTGTGGTATTAATAGATCTCTCCAGTAATCTTCAGATGCATCCACGGGGCTGCCAACTTGGCTGTGTTGCCAAGTTTCCATCAAATTGCCATTATAATGTAAGGAACGATGTTGCTTGCAAATATTACAATTTTAGCATAAAATAAAAACAACATTCCAAGCATTCATTACTCAAGTTTCTTAACACTATGTTTATAATTTGGCAAGTTATTGTATACTGGATCCTTCTTTGAGCTGTATATATATACAAACAAAGGTTCATTTTTTTTCAGATGTAAATAATTCAGCTTTAAACTTTTAAATTATTTCCAAGTTTTCTTTTTTGTGTGTGTTATTGATTATTCCAAAAGTACTAATTGGTGCTAGTTTTTCTAAAGTGTCGAAGGGAATAGTTTTTTTAAAAAAGAAATTGTGTATAAAAAAGGTTAAAATGTCAGGCTCTTCAATGCTGCTTGTCAGACAAGTCTACCTCAGATAAATCTTATTGAAAAGCTGTTTCTACTCTTTACTTTGTCTTTTATAAAATTTTATTTTAATATTTATTTTCAATATACAATTTATGAAGACAGTTCCAAAGCAATGTAACATAACTTTTAACATAAGTAACCGTTGTAAATATTATATATGTAAATATATGTTTTTTACATATTTCACAGCTTCTAAAAAATGCTCGTTTCAAAGAATTTTTAGAAGTTACTAAAGACAGAAAAAGTAAACCTGTATGGGCAGAAGATATAGATGCTGAATCTGAGGCAGGAGTCACCTCTGAAAATGAAGGGTCTTCTTCGGATAGCGATTATGAATCAAATTACAAAAAACAAATACAGACAGGTAAGTGAAAGAAGAAATTGTTTTTAAAAGAACATCATAGTGTAAAATACATTTTGATACCTTTTGATTTTCCAATCCCCCCCCCTTCATTCCCACAGAAATTCTCTAATTTTTTGATGACATTATAATTCAATTTTTAAAAAATCTATAGCTATCTTTATAATTCATATCTATACATAAATAAGGCTAAGCAAAAGCATAAAAATAAAATTGGGACCGTGGGTAGCCTAGTGGTTAGAGCATCGGACTCCAGAACGGAAGGCCTGGGTTCGATGCCCGATGCCACCAAACACCCTCCGAGTACACACGGAGTACGTGCTCGTTAAATCAGTGGGTCCGTAGTCTTGTGGGCTTAATCACGAGCGCAGGGACTGGAGAATATTTCCCTCCCCATCAGTTTACATGCAGAAATTGTGGAGGTGGAGATAGAGGTCATGTTGCCATCTATCGTTCCTTCGGGGAATTTCGCCGAGTTAAATCGTAGTCACCTGTATGGTGCTCAAGGCCAACGACATGCGTACCTCTTGCCCATGCCACGATGAATTTCGTGGGCCTCGATCTGACTACGTCAGACAGGTGGCATTAGAAAAGAACAACAACAATAAAAATTATTAAAGAAAAACAGTTTTTGCAGTCAATAGTTACTTTTTAGTTGTAGACTGAAAAATTTCATGGATTTTTTTTTTTTTGTCGCATTATTTTGGTTTGATTAATTGGGAAGATTTTGTTAGGCATTTGAACATGTTTTCCATTTTAAATAGTCCAAAATTTTTTAATGTGTTGCTTTTCACTAAATCGGTAATTATGTATAAATCATATGGCTCTGTGTGTTTTTTGTGATTACTTGAAAATATACTACATTGCTAGAATTTTGAAACTGGTGCTGTGCAGATAGAGTTAGAAAAATAATTTGAAGAAAAAGAAACACTGATGTCTGTAATTAAATTTATGTAACTCTCTTAGAAGCTGTGAAAGAATAAATATTGTAATATATTTCTAAGAATGGTTTCCTTTTAAAATAATAAGTCAGTGTAGAAATTCTTAACTAATCAGAGGTAATTTAATGACATATTCAAAATATTAATCTTCACACTGAAGTAAGACTGCCTTAATTAAATTTTGATCATATTTTTTGTTCTTGTCCTTGTTTCAAATCTCTGCAAAATATTACTAAATTTCTTTCAAACATGTGATGCCGAGAATAACCCAAGTTATATCCCTCCCTCTCCCACTTTGAATGTTAAATTATTTGCTTCAGTTACATGAACTCATGTCATGTTAAATTGAACTTAATTGACATTATTTAAATTGAAGGAAAAATAGTGGATATATATATATATATACACAATTAACCCCTTAACTGTGGCAGATACATACATGTATGTCTCACTCAGCTGGTGTGTTAACTGCTCCTGGCATATAAGAGTCGTTCAGAAGCCAACATGGATAAGTCCACTTTGTGATATTTTTTGATTTTTGTAAATTTTGATAAAATATTATTTATTTTAAAGTATTATTTATTTTATCAAAATTTTTACTAGAATCAGAAAATATCAAAAAATGGGCTTAACCAGCTGCATTGGTTTCTGAGCGACTCATACATGTGTCCTTCCAAAGTGGGATCCTATAAATTAAACTATTCTTTGTGCTTTGGATTACAATAAAATGACCTTGAAAGTATTTGTAAAGAACTTACTTATTTCAGGAAAGTTCTCACTTATACATTTTCTTCCTCCCCAATACACCACATGACTATGTGCCCCTGTGTGAACACTGGCATGAGGAAGTGGATCTTGTAGCTTTTTTTCTTGGCAGCTAAGGGGTTTATGATCGATTAATGTTACATTTCATCTAAAAAAAATGAACATAATACTTTCAATTGGGATGAAAGCATTTGGATGAAATTACTTCATTAACTTTGATAAAAAATTACAAATTGTGTTTTAAAATATTTTTGTTGTATTTTTCAATTTCTTTATAGATAAATCTAAGGACAATGAAGAGTTAGTGGAGGAGAAAAATTCAGTAAGTTGCTATTTTTGTATGTATCACAATTAATTTCCAAGGATATCTTTTACTTTACTTTCAATATTTTTGTTTTAAACTGACCTAGATATGAAAAAATACATTTGGGAGGGGTAGAAAATTAATTATGAGTTTGGTATATTTTAAATGGATGTATAAAAAGTACAAAATAGGAGAAAAGATATTCCCTGTAATTCATACTTTTCACATGTAACATTCAATTAAAAAATGTATATAAAAGATGATTTCTTAATTAATATATTGTGATTATGTGTATGTATTGTTGCAATGTTATATAATAAATAAATAAATATGTTTAAAAGTATGAAAAAGTAAAATGTTTAAAAAATGTTTATGTATTAATGTCAAAATATATAAATTTTACAAAAATATGTCATGAAAAATTATTTTTTCACTTATTAAACTACATGTAAAATTGAGAAAATAGTTGAAATTTGTTATTCAAATATGAAGTTATTTATCTGTGTTATGGGGTAGAGAGAATTTTTCATGAGCAATACTTGCTTCTAAAACTTGTTGTAGAGGTTCAATCTATTCTGTACTACCTTGAAGACTGTGACATCCACTTTTCTTATGTTCGGGGCCATAGTGGAAATCTTAGCAATGATAGAGTGGACCAGTTGGCCCAAGAGGCAACTTGCCAAGATATGAACCTTTTGATGTCTGTGCCATTGTCCCACTGGAAGCATTTAGCTTGAGAAAGAACTGTTTCCTCTCCTGGAACACCAAATTCTTGGCCACGCCTAAAGCTTTGTGGACTAAAAAGTTTTTTCCGACCAAGTATCAGCGGCTTAAATGTAAAAAAAATTTTCCTGACTTTAAGTTATCCCAGATTCTAACAGGACATGGAAATTTTTTTTAAGAGCTATTTGTCTAGGTTTAATTTGTTCTTGTGGTCAAGATGCTGTAGCTGTGGAACATGTATTGTTATATTGTAAACTATATTTTTGTAAAAGAGAAAATTTTAAAAAGAAGTTGAAATGTTTAGGTACTTCCTGGCCACCTGTTTTTTCTTTGTTGGTCAATTGTACTGAAAGCCTAAATGTCTTAAGAAAATTTACTTGCTGTTTAGATTTTTAAAGCTTTATTGGTACCTCCCCTTATTTATATTTGTGTATTTCCACCCATCTTTTTTATTTTATATTTTGTCTTAAATGTTGTTTTTCTTTTTAATTTTGTTTTAAATGATATAATTGTGTTACCACTTACTTCTGTAAGCCTCATGTTATGCAATGTGGAGCATGAGGAGTTTTGCAAATAAATTAATTTAAAAAAAATACTTGCTTCTTTATAACAATATATCTGAGATGGAATGCTATTATTTATTAAAATTTACTGCATTCTTCAACACTTTTGATGGTTGTTTTAACAATTACTATAATTAAGAATTTTTATATTTTGTTAATAATAATTAAATATTAGTTCTTATTGGGGTTTTTTTGTCCATTTTGATGTATGAAAAAAAATGTTACTGTTAAGAAAAGACCACAACTTGTTTTGAAAATGTGGTAGTAAAAGGTTACCAGCAAGAATATTTCATTTGGTGGTTGCATTATTTTTGACGACTTTATCGCTTGTGGCAGCAAAACAGAAAAGTATTTTTAGAAATATTTTTTATCAAATCAGTATGCATCTACTCTTTGTTGTAGTGTTTTTCTTTTATTTATTTCAGCAAATTAAGGACCCTGATGGAGAAGAAGACTCTGATAACAAGGCTCCTGTTAAATTGGTGAATATCATGTCTTATAGATATATAATGTGTTAAATATTGAAAATTATTGATTAATTTTTATGTACATAAAAATTTAATGTTTGTAAATTAATGAATCTCATTCAATTATAGCTTTATTGAGTCACTAGAAATTGTAATAATTTGTATGAATGGTTTAAATCAATATAATTTTAGGAAATTCAAAAATTTCTTAATAAATAATAAGTATGAAGATCACTTTATGAGATTTTCTAATCTTTATATTTGGTTTTATTCTAAATATTTTGTAAGAAACTACTATACTAAAATAAGTATAAAGTGAAACAAAAGAATGCTACAAAATTCATTCGAATTATTGACTATAAAAAGTTGGAAATAAATTTATTACATTTATGGAAGTCTTAGTGTTGATTTGCTGTATTTTTCCATCTATTAAAATTGCTCTATTTTTTAGAAGAGAACATATGATGAACCATTTACTGTGAAGTTAGCAAATTTGCCTTATAAATGTAAAAAAGTAAGTTAACCTTTTTAAAAAATGTATAACTGCAATGCTTGTATTTTTAAAAATTATATTAATTCTAGACTTTATGTATATTAGACTAAATCTGCTCCTTTTTTTTTCTTTTTAGAACCAAATCAGAGAGTTTTTCCAGAATCTAAACATAAAAAATGTGCGTCTTCCCTTTAAAATTAAAGGTAAAATAAGTCTAATTTTTTTCCTAACAGTTCATGCATGTATCTTTCTAAATTCCTAAGTTTTCAAATCGATGCTATAAAAAAAAATTGTTTTTTTTTTCGATTACTACACTTAAGTTGTATTGTCTCATGTACAGGTATTGCATATGTGTCATTTACAACTGAAAAAGACATGAATCGTGCTTTAAACAGAAGTAAAGGATTTCTAGGTGAGTTTTTGCCATCATCCTTTTTTTATTTGTTTATAAAATTTGTTTAAAAAAAGTAATGAGCTTTGTTGATTTATTTATACAGTAAACAAATATCACCAGAAGTTTAAAAATGTATCCATGGTCCTATTCTTTAATGTACCTTTCAATTTCAAATTGTGTTTTTAATCCCATAGTACATAACCTGTTGCCACTCCTAATAAGTTTGACATTTCCTGATTGATATTATTTAATATTTGCTTTGTGTTTGTTCATTTACTTTGAATTTGGCAGCAGAATTTTAGTTAAATAAGCTTTTGGAATATTCTAAAGGTAGTCATGCTTTACCTTAAGAAAAGAAATGTATAATATTTTATCTTTACGGAGCATGTGCTCATATAATAGTTCTTTTATGTAAATAGCTTCATTGATCATTTACTGTAAATAGCCTCATTTATCCTGAGTGTTGAAGAAAAATAAAAGGAATATTGAAACCAAAGAATGATAGTTTCTCGAGTCACAACACAACCAGTTGAAATTAAATGTAATTTTATATGATTTATGGGAGCAGAGTTTGTATGTGTTTGTTGGGATAGTAATTGTTCACTTCTTCACTTACTAATGGCTGCACAAGCCGAGTCAGATTTAAGAAAATCAGTTTATAATTTTTTTTTAAAATTACATTTGCCAACGTCCTCTTGGACATAAGGCGTCTTGCAGTCCAATATAAAGCAGATGCCAATCATTGGCCCGGATTTACAGAGAGGGCAGAACAGTGAATCAGCCAGGCCAATCTTAAACAGATGGGCTTGCAGGTAATCATGACCGGTGATGACTCTAAACATGCCACACCTAGGTAGGGCAGAAAACTGAGCATGTCTTTGTCCATTGAGCACATGAGACCAAAATTTGCGAACATCTAGGTCTGTAAGAGTGGAAATTCTCTTCTTGCGAAATTTGTCCCTGAAAGGTTGCTTGGCATTTCGAAGAGGCATCGAAAAGCAAGGTGAATGCAATGTCAAAGCCTCTTTGGCCAACTTGTTGGCTTTTTCATTTCTATGAATGCTGCAATGAGATGGGATCCATTGGAGAACAACCTCTCTTCCAGTGCAAAGAAATGAGTTGATAAGTTGTTTGCACTCAAATTCAAGTTTTGATGGGAATAGATTGTAGCCAGATACACAGTCTTAATTGCGGCTTGAGAATCTATGAATATTACAATATTTTGGCCAGGAGTAGCTCTAATGGCTCTAAAAGCCATAAATATCGCATAAATCTCGCCATCAAAATTGTCTGACCAGGCACTAAGAGGTTCTTTAAGATTAAAAGAGTTGGAGAAAGCACCAGATAGGCAAAGGAAGCTGTGGTATAGCCATCAGTAAATACATGTAACCAATCTTGATCTGGATATCTTTCATGAATAGTAGCCAGAGCTGCAGACCTTAACTCAGCCAGGAGGGAATTATGCTTATGAACAGGCAGGACCAAATCCAGATTAGTAGAAGCATATCTCAAATGACCCAGGAAGGTAGTCGGTTTAAAGATGGGAAGTCTATTATCAGAAACACTAAAAACATTTGCAAGTCTCTGGAACTCAAACAAGAAAGTATGTTGAGTTTTAAGTCTTGTTTAGGAAGGTGTGTATTCAGTCCAGAAATGTTCCTTTCTCATTAATCATTCACCAAGAGAAAGAGCAGAGTATTGACGTCTTTCAGATGGACCAGAAATTTCAGTCTGCAGTTGCAAAGCAGCGATAGGGGTCGAGGTGGCTGCACCAGTGACAAATCTAATTGCTTTATTTTAAACAATGTCCTACTTTGATAATGTACTGTCAGAAGCAGTAACAAGAAGCTCAGAGCTGTAATCAATAACAGGTCTGATGTAAGATGTAAAAGTGGAAGTCAAAACACTTTGGGGGTTATCCCCATTTAACACCAGCAATTCTTTTTAACAGACATAGCCTACTTGTAGCATTCATGCTTAGTCGAAGTTAGTCTGGAAACCAGGGAAATCCCAAGGTAAGTAGCACAGTCGGTCCTGAGTAAAGCATTGTTATTGTAAACCAGGTTTGTGTTGTACTTATCAGGTTTACCTTAAAGTCATTTGCCAAGGTCACCAGTGCTGAGTTCAGGGTACTTTCCAGTTTAGATATATCAGGACTGGTTGATCAGAGAACAAGATCATCAGCATATTCTAAGGAATTAATCTCAGGCACTGCATTATCGATGAAACTCAAAAGATCATTAATCATAATAATAAAAAGAACTGGGCTCAAGACAGATCTCAGTGGAAGGCCTTGTCTAGTTTGGCCATACCCTGAGTGAGAGTTGCCATATTTGATATTTAAGAAGTGCTGAAAGAGGAAATCACTGATCCGTTTAAAGATATGGTTGGAAACATTCATGTGTAAAAGCTTTTTGAGCAACATCTTTCTCCAGACCTTGTCAAATGCTGATTTAAAATCAACAAAAACAGCTATTGTGAAAGCCGTCTTTAATGTGTTGAGTCAAGCGAACAATTTGTTTGGTCATATTGTAACTCTGTCTGAAGCCTGCCTGCTTCTCAGAAATATGACTGCAGTTGTCCAGGTAATACTGTAGTGGATCAACAACCATTCTTTCAGATAATTTTCTTAGAATACAGTTTGAAGAAATAGGTCTAAAACTTTGGATGTCTGTTGGATCTTTTTTAGGTTTTAAGATGGGTAAAACATCAGCTTTTCTCCAATGACTCGGAAAAGATTCACCCCAAGTTTTATTTTTAAAAAGTAAAATAGCCTGTTAGGCTTGGAGCCGAGTTCCAAAATAAACTGGAAGAATACCGTCAGGACCAGCACTTTTCCCTTCAGATAATTTTTGAAGGGTTCTCTGGAATTCCTCTTCAGAGAAAGGAGCAGAGAAAGTCTGTCCAATTCCTGGTTCACACGAGGAGAATCTAGTTCTCTCTTTCAAATCTGTCTTCTCAGTCGAAAGTTGCTAACCTTACGATAAAATTTCAAAAAGATCTTTGCCATACCCAGATCAGAAGTCAGAATTTTTCCACCGACCTTCATTGGTTGCTTGCAAGGCTGCATTCATTTGCCGTTCAAAGCAGAAATAAAGCTTTTGGGACGTCCTTGCAGTAGTCAAAATTCTCTAAAAATTTATTAAAAGAAGCATGCTTTGCATTTAAAATTTCCTTTAAAATAGCTTGTTTTTTCCTTAAAGATATGCAATCTTCAAGAAGGCCAAAAGAATCAGCTCTATCTCTTGCTAAATCTTTTTCTGCCTTAAGAGTCTGCAATTTATTATTCCAGAAAGGATCAGTTTATAATAAACAGAGTGAAATTTTATAATTGAAGTAATAAAAGTGTAGAACATGTATTGAAAAATAATTATTAATTTTTAAGATGAATTTCATAATTTTATTTATGTATTTATAACTTACTGTTTATTGTTTACTATTTTATTTGTTTCAATATTTTTTATAATTGTAAATATTATTTTGCCTTTAACATTTAAAATTATAATTTTTAATATTTGAAATATTTGTAAATCTGAAAACAAAGTGTTTGATTAAATTGTATGCAATTTTTCTCTTAAATGATAAAGGACCTACACATTTTAAAAGTTAACAGTAAAATAATATTCAACGTGTTCATCAACCAACCATAAACCAACATGCTCATAAGTTTTTATAATAAATCAAAATTTAAAAAATAGTAAAATAGCAGTACTTTCATATTAGCATCACCACAGCCAAATTTGTGCCAAAACAAATTGTACCATTTTCTACCAAAATTTCACTGGTCTTTTTCTTTCCCCCAAATAAAACACTTAAGAATCTTTTTGATGTTATAGTGTGTGATTACTGTGAAATTTTGCTGCTGTGACATGATTACATAAGTGCCAAATTAGCTAAAGAATTATTTAAATGATGTATCGTATTATCTTACCATTTTCATTATTTCCTCATTCATATGTTTTACAAATCATTCATCAACCCTGTCCTTGGACTCCAGGGGATCACGTTCCATTATAATTTAATGCCCAATGTGAATAAAATGTCTGACCACCCCGAACTTCTTAAGCAATTAGCTCTGGAGGTGATTGATGGAATTCCACTGGATGCAGCCAAGATCTATACTGATGGCAGTAAGGGAGAGACAAATACTACTGAGAGACAGTGGAGTCTTAATTGAACTACCTGGCCGTGTCATCAAATTTCAGAGAAGAAATACTGACCATGCTTCTGTCTTTAGAACGGAGCTAATAGCTATCATGTGTGGTCTTTCATTTATTAACAACATAAGAGATCTAGCTTTTTCTGAAATTTGGATACTGACAGACAGCCGATCATCCGTCCAACATTTATCAAATTGGCCATCTATTGGCAACAGCACCAGCAGGAGTATTCTTCACCTTTTTCAACAGCTTTCGGATCGGCACCCTATTCATTTACAGTGGGTCCCTTCTCATGTATGCCTTCTCTGGAACGAAGTTGCAGACGACCTTGCAAAGGCGGCTACCAGCAATCCTGTGGATCCGGAAGACCACATGGTCCTTACATCAACTGAGATCTACTTCAAGGCTAAAGAATTAATATGTAGAACCTGGGTAGTCCCTCCTGTACATCCATGGTACTTTCAAAGACACCCTGAATCCGCCATATCATTAAAGGGTTCCAGATCATATGAAACGGCATTATCACGATTTTCAACTGGTCACCTGAGGTGCATGAATTTTGAGGGTGGCAAAAGAAGCTTCCCAATTTGCCCCAAATGTAACATCATTCCTTTTTCTCCTCAGCACATTCTGCAATGTCTGGGGTTTTTCTGTGAGGAGGCTGTTGCATCCCCCCTGCTGTTCTTAGAATTTGTACAGATCTATGGACTCATGAATCTGTTCTAGTTTCTCTAGACCAGATGGGGATTAGCCCCACCACCACAAATCACAAATAATGCCATGTTTAGTGTACAAAGTAAATACAAAATTCCTATGTATTCATTGATGCATATATCATATTTAAAATAAATAAAATTGGCACTTGCATATTAGCATCACCGCAGCCAAATTGGCACCACACGAATCGTGATATTTTCCACCAAAATTTGACTGATTGGTATTTTTTCTTATAAAACATAGAATATTTGTTGTTTTGATATCAAGGTACGATTCATGTGGCATCAATTTTTCTGCTGTGATGCTAATATTTATGAACCATAAGATTCAATAATAAAGTAAAAGCCAACTTTTTGATAAAACATTGTTGATATTTGAGTATTAATGTCATCACAGCCAAATTTGCACCTTGCAAATTATGTCATTTTCCACCAAAAAAATGTTGTGCTTAACTGATTTATTCCCCCCAAATAAAACTGGTAAAAGTCTTTTTATTATTTTTATATCATGGTTGATTCATGTGACTCAAATTTTACTGCAGTTATTCTAATACAAAAGTACCACATTGTTTTTAATGCCACTTAATATTTAACAGATTAATCTGCAAAATGTGTGTAGTTGAAAATATCAGGGTTTCATAAACAGTTCTATAAAGTTCAATTATTCAGAGTTCATAATTCTCAAAGTACTATTATAATGTTCTGTTACATTTTTATTGTATTTAATACTAAAAACTATTCTAAACTAACTGAAATTTTTATTAAAAGTAAAAGAAATATTTCAGTATTGTGTACAAGAAAATAAAAGCCAAGTAAGTACACAGCAGTAATTATTGATTTCAAGTAGAAAATTTCCCCTAATATGGGAAAATTTAATTGAATATTGTTTTGTTGTTGCAAAATGTTGCATATATATGAAATCCTTTTAAAAAAAATTGAAAACTTATAATAATAATTAAGGAAAATTGCTCAAGTAATATTATTTGTGCTTGAGATTCTCTGAATAACCCCTTTACTGTCACAGGCATATCTTTACATTTGCTCAGCTGGTGCATGAACTGCCCTTGTTGTATGTACAGTGAAATACATTTAACATGAAATAATACTTTGGTCCCAAAAAATTACTATGTATGCTACATTTTTTTCTCTTAACACAAAACGAATATTGCTTAACACAGAAAGATTATCCTTCTGGGAATGAACAGAATATGGAAAGCACCAGCCGGATTGGACTGTTCTATTGTATTATTGGAAGAATTCATTGCTATAGAAGAAGATAATGTGTGTGCAACTTCATTTATGCTAGGCAAAGACATTTTGGAATTTATTTAAAGCTCAAAAAATGTCATTGGTGAAAATTCCGATGATGAAAATGAAATGAATAATGCAGCTCCTGTTCCCACATCATCCAAAATGAGGAACATCATGAAAATTAATCACAGTTATTTAGATGCACATTCCAATGGTGAAATGAATAGTAAAATGGACGACATCAAACAATTTGTTGTCAATTTCATGCTAAAAAAGACAATAAAAAAAAATATATCAGATTATTTTCCCAAAACTCAACAAATGTTTTGTTTTTTAAAAAAATTTTAAATTTTTGTTTTTGTTTTTTATTTATTTTTATTAAATATATACATATCTATGTAAATAAAATAAACTAATAAACTTAAATTTGTTAATATAGGGTGCAATATCCTTCAACATGAAAAAATATTTCAGTTTCATGTTTAGCGATTTTCTCTGTTATGCCTTTCTGCAGTATGAATGTTTGCATTGCACTATTACGGAGACACTGAAATTCAGTACAAGGACCTTGACAATATTAATCCCTGGCAATATTATTTATGCATGTGCCCCTCCCCCCAATACACCATATAGCTATGGGCACCTATGTGAAAAATTGTGGCATTGAGAAGTGAAATGTGCAGCTTTTCCTCTGCAGTTTAGGAGTTAAACTTAAAATTTAAGGCAGTTTCATTTTTTAGATATTTAAAGATTATTTTCAAAGAATTGAAGAGCTGAGCTTTATATATCAGAAATAAAACACTAAAATCTTTTTTAAAATTAAAAATTTGTTTTGAAATTATTTTAATTTAATTATAATTAAAAAAATTGTACTTGTACAGTAATATTATTTCTTACTTGGGGTAAAAACACCTTGAGATTCCAAAGTGTTTAAAGTTTTCATATTTGTGCACATTCATGTTTTGAGTAAAAAAATACTATATTTCTGAAAATCAATAGAAGTAATTCTTATTTTATTACTTTTTCTGATCACATATGCAAAAGTATTCAAAAATTATAAGCTTAGAAAAATATTTTCAAAGATACTTAAATAATCTGTTGAACGTTTTGTTATCTTAAATATCAGATTTTTTAATAAAATGTGTCTATAATGTTTAATTTTAACTCTAAGCAATATTTCTGTGTTATTGATAACTTCAGGATTCATTAAAAGTAAATAAAAGCCTTTATTGTATTCAATTCAATATATTCTCAAGTATTTTGAGTTTCTGGGAGCAAAACTCATTATTCATAGCACTATCAGGATACTAATCTTGATCAGGTTAACAATAGGGTTAATACAAGCTTATGAAATCTCTCATTTCATATTTATTCATGAAGAACTAAATTATTTATTGGAGTTAAAGAAAAATGCAATAAATGGCAAATAGTTGGTACTTTATATGATAACAAAAGCAATAAGTAGCATAACAATTGTTTTTTAGCTATAAATGATGTTCTTTATAACAAATGTTCATGTTGACTGTCATTCATCAACAATACTTATAGTTAAGGATGAACTCTGAGAACAGTAGTGTACAGCAGCATATCTGTAGGTATGGTGAGAAATTGTCATTGGATTCTGTTTTTTAACATTCCTAATGAAGTTTTGTGTTTGCAATTGACTTGCTGCGACTTAAGGTAACCCCACAACCACACACACAATAATTACATGGATAGAGGTCTGGTGATCTGAAAGGCCAATCATGAGATAAGTGGTGGCTCAGCACACGATCCTCGCCAATGAACAATGTGCCCAAGAGATCTTTCACATCCTTTTGGTGACAGGATTGGGAAGTTGCTGTTACAAATTCTCCATTTTGATACTACTGCTTTACTAACAATGTCTTTACTGGTAAACTCATTATGCTGCAATTGCGGGTGCATCTGTTTTCTCTCTGACTACAGCTCACTTTTTACATGATTTTCATGCAGTGTCACTGACAGTTTACTGTCCAGTGCCATCTGTTAGACCCTTTTTGGTTTCAATGAAACCCCATGTTATTTCAGGCATTTGTCAATTTTTCCCTCTCTACTTTCATTATTCCATTAATTCCTTTATTATTCATTTTCAAATGTTAACAGACATTTGGGTCACCTGGTACATTTAATTTGATTATTAAATGTATTAAAATTTATTTATTTCTAACCTAAATATATGTCTGTTATATATTGTTGTATACTTTTTTACAAACGACTTTTAAAGGGTTCTTAGAGTCTTAAAATTATGTTTGCCGTTAATTATATATATTTATGTAATATATATACTTACATAAATGTATAGCAAATAATCTGAATGTATGACGCTTTGTTGACCAAAATATACCATATATATTAGTATTTTTGTTATATGTTATTTGCATTGTTTTATAGATGGGCATCGTGTAACTGTAATGAAATATGTGAACAAAATTATTAATCCTAAAATCGAAAGCAAAGAACAGGTAAATAGTGATATTTGTTGTTTATCTTTTAGCAGCACAATATATTTATCTGTTCTTTTATTTATATGTAAGCATTAAGAAAAATAAATTTTATGCAAATTTTTTTATTTTTAGATTAAAAACAATAAAGAAACAAATGAAGACTTGCTGGCAGAAGTAAATTTACTTACTTTTTATCAATTTTTTTTCTTTTTTATCTTTATAATGAATTTGCATTTGATAATATTGTATGAATATATTTGTGTATATTTTTTTAGTTTTATCAAATGATTATTCCATGTATATTTAATAAAACCTTTAAATGTGTTTATCAAAATAATAATATTATATCCTTGTTTTTGCATTTTTCAGACAGGTAGGATTTACGTTCGAAATCTGTGTTTCTCTGTAACAGAAAATGATATTGAGCAGCTGTTTGGCAAATACGGTAAAGATTTTGCAGTTTCTTTTTTCTTAAGTTATATTATACTGTATTTATCTTCAATATTCTTACATTAGGATATACTAATTTAGGTTCTTTAGCTGAAGTTCATGTTCCTATTGATTACTTAACAAAGAAAGCACTAGGTTATGCTTTTGTGTCATATGTGTTTGCAGAACATGCTGTTCAAGCCTTTACAGAGTTGGATGGCACTATATATCAAGTATATAATTTATAATTAATGCTTTATTTCCTTTATATCACATTCTTTAAAAAAATGAGAATTTTATGTCAGAAATTTACTTATATGATGCATTTTATAGGGTAGATTGTTACACTTAATACCTGCTGAACCAAAGAAGGAATACCAAATAGATGAAAATGGTTTGTATTTCTACATAAAATCTTTACATATTTAAAATAATTTTAGCATTTTAAAAGTATTACTTGTATATTTAGATTGTTCAAAATTATAAAGAATCAAAGAAATAAAAATTAACAAAGAATTCTACTTTCTGTAAGCACGTGTATACACAATTTTTTTTTTTTTTTTTTTTTTTTTTGTATTTGATCCTTTAAAATTTTGTTTGTATTAATCCTTTGGTGGAGTTGTTTCTTTAAAAAAAATTATTTTTATTATTTCATATAATAGTAATTTGTGCTACTATTCATTCTTTATATTTCATTCTCACTCTCTTGCTTATCTTCTTGAAATCAAGTAATACTACACCATTAAAAAAATTAATAATAATCTTACCATTCACTCTTAAAAACATGATGCATAAATAATTTTCCTTTTTTTGTATGAAAAATCCATTATATTTTTAAATAATTCCAGCCTTGAATTTCCATTGGAGAAACTGAGTGAGATCTGTTTTTCTGATTTTGACAAGGAGCTTTTATTGTTTATTAAAAATGCATATATTTAATTATATTTTTAAAAAAAAAATGTATGTTAAGGAGGAAATTTTTTTAATGTTATGAAGCATTTTTTAAATATTATTATTATTATTCTATTTCTTTATTTTTTTTATTTAACATTGCAATAAATTTTTCAGCATTTAAAAATTTTAACTACTATAATTGTATTTCTATTATAGAAACTAATTTTAAGAAGAAAAAAGAAGCTAAAATGAAGCAGATGAGTGGAAGGTAATTATTTATATATAAAAAAATATTTGACTTAAATAATGTTAACTTTACTTTCTTGTTATGAAAAAAACTTTCTTTTTAAAAAAATTTTTTTAAAAAATAGTTTTATTGTTTCTTTATAAAACTTAATATTTGTTTTATCAGTTTATTAGATGTAAAATGAATTATAAATGGTTTAAAAATTAGTACCTTAAACATTTCTCTTTTGTTAGGTTTTATTTCTTTCCCTTTCTCATTATTTGAGTATTCATAATACCTTTATACTGAGCTAAATAAGTGCATGATAATGCTAATCTCATTTTAAATTTTATCAATTGGAAAGAAAAAATCAATGTCATTGATTTTTGTCAAAATGTTGGATAGATATTATTTAGCTAATGTTCTGTGTGCTTACACAGAGAAGCATTTTATTTTGGATTACATAATAAAAATTTAGAATACTTTAAATATATGAATATGTCAGTGTTTATTGCCAATTAACATTTTTAAATATTCGCTTTTGAAAGTAATTTGAAAAAAAAAAAAATTTTTTTATAAAATGGTACTAGTAGTAGGGGTTGAAGTGAAAGTGTTGTACTTTTGCAGGTATACAAATTAAAAAGATACGAAATGTGCTCTGCTATTAATAATCCTGCCATGTGTGAGGTGTACAAAAGTAATAAGATTTCTTTGGGCAAAGAATCTGTCAGTGGAAGATATTCATCTTAAATGATATATCAAAACATTATGGGTAAAGGTGTAGGGCATTAGTGGCTTGGATTTTTCAAAGATTGAAAAACAAACACTCATGATGAACCAAGAAATAGGAATCTGTTTATAGGTAATATGATGATCTTGACAAACAAATATTGATGGCAAAATTTTTATGAGTACTGATCATTCACCATCTGAGAAATTTCTCAACAAGTTCCAAACATTTCTCTGACTGTTTTGTGTAAACTGGTAATTTATATATTACATCATATATTTTAGTTCCCACAATTGGAATATTTTGTTCCTTGGAATGAATGCTGTGGCAGATATCATTGCTGAAAAATACAATGTTCCAAAATCAAAGTTACTCTCTGGGGTAGGTTAACTTCTTTATTTTTCAATTATTAGTGAAATATTATTAACTCTTCATTGCATTTGCATTCTTTTTGTACTAATAAAATACTGTGTTTTTAAAAAATTGTAAGATTTGTTGCTTGACTGTTATAATGTTTAAAAAGCAAAGTAATAGATAGTTTTTTAATCAAAATAGTGTTACACAAAAAAACAAAAAGTTTAATTTTAAGTTACAATAACACACTGTTAAGTTTTTATGAAGAGTTTTTATAAATTATGAATATATATATGCTCAAAAGCGCCAAAGTCATGGGATACTTCCTAATATGCAAGACCTCTTTTTTTCCCCTACCAAAGTGTAACTGTTCAATGAGAGGTTTATTCAACAAGTCATTGAAAATCTTCTGATGAAATATTCAGCGATGTGGTCTCTATAGCCATCTGTAATTGTATAAGTGTTTCTATTGCAGGATTTTGTTGACAACTTGGCTTCTTGATAATGCCCCATACGTGTTCAATGAGATTCATATCTGAAGATCAAGAGACTAGATCATTTGCTGTAATTGTTCAGAATTTTCTTTAAACCAGTCACAAATGATTTTGGTCCAGTAATATAGTGCATTGTCATTCTGGAAAATTTCATTGTTGTTTGGATACATGGAATCTACAAATAATCTCTAACATTGTTGAACATAATCATTTTACACAGTCAATGATAGATTCAGTTTAACCTAGGGGACCCAGTTCATGCCATGTAGAAATAACTTACATCATTACCAGGTCACCACCAGTTTACTCAGTGCCTTGTCCATAATTTCATAGAGTCTACTATATGCTCAAGTTCTGAACTTACTAACTGGAATTATGACTCATCTAACCTAGCAACAATTTTTTCCATCTTATAGGACCCAACATACATTCATGAGCTTAGTAGAGTTGCTGCATCTGATGCAGTGTTAATAAAGGAATTTGAGTTAGTCCTCTGCTGCTATACACCATCAACTTAAAAAATTTTGCACTCAGTATATATGTATGCATACTTTTAATGGAAAAAAATAGGAATTTTATTTCTTAATTATCAATACGTATATTGATAGCTAACCCTTCGAGTACAGCTAACTTTTTACACTTTCCGGTCCTATAATACGAGCGATTTTTTAATATTTTTTTATCTATATATGTTACAATTAACTTCTTCATCAGTTTTAAAATAATACAAGAATTTTAATAGCTTTTAAGTTTTCAAAAAATTTATAATACGGCACCCGCGATTTCAGCGGGCAGGGCTTATAAGTTAAAAAACTCATGTGATATTTTTATTTTCAGATGAATATAATTTTTAAACATTTTTTCTCGAAAAATGTCACAGAAGTTTTGTAATAAAACAGGAAAAAAATAAAAGAAAAAGTTCAGTTTTGCTTTGTTAGAATATGTACATAAATATGAAAAAAAAATTTCATTGTTAGTAAATATGACAATTTATTTATACTGATCTTAGAAATAAGGATTGTATTATTTTTACTGACATCATTATTATGTGGACATATCTTTCATTAATATTTATTGCGTGAAAGACAAACAAAAAGCATGCTACCTCACAAATATGGATGGAAGGGGGGATCAAAAGCAAGAGAAGAGAAATTCCTGAACCCTCTAATGCCATCTAGCAACTAAAATAAGTATCAAATGATGTTTTTAACCTAAATGGGGAAAGAGCGGGATCTGTATTGAAATAAGGGGGGGGGATTCTTCACCTGTGATTTTCACGTGACTCGTAATCCGGGATAAAATTGATAACTCACTCAAATCGCGGGAGCTGTACGCTGAGGGTTAAGAATTTTTTAAAAGATTAATTGGGTTATGAAATCTTTTCAAACACAAATTTCATTCAGAGAAAGCTAGTTCTCTTTTAGATACTCATAGACTAAAAGGCTGTTCCATTATGATCACCCTTCACCTAAAGCAATGAGCTCACAAGAGACAAATTTGTAGCATATCCTGTGCTGATGCTACAGTATGTGAAGTGCCCAGACAGTGTGCCCATCTTTGACATCTATATGAACATTATTGAAGACTTGTTCTTGCAAGATGAGGACATTTACAAATAGGATAGCACTCTCTCGTGAGAACCAAATCATCTGAGAATGTTTCAAGGAACCTCTGATGAGTTTTAAGTCATGTTTTAACCACAGAATTTACCTGACATGAATCCAGTTGAACATTTGTTAAACTAACTTTAACTAAATCCATGTTGGAATTTCCCGACCTTTTGGTGAGTGCCTGATGCCTCAGAATACTTCAACTTATTACAACAACAAGAATACTACTTTGTGACAAATCTATACGGAACTTTATCACTAACCTTCTGAGACGTCTTTTTTAGGGAAATTTAATTCCCTACCTATTTCCAATCAACTCCAAAAAGAGGACAGGGATTCCTTATTATGCAGATTAGATAAAGTATTTAAGTCAAACGGAATAGTAAAGTGAGAGACAGTAGGAGAGAGAGATTGAAGCAGGAAGTTATGATAGTGAAGTTAGAGATTTGTTATTGAAGATTTCTAGGTGGATAAATTAGGCACAGGAAGAGCTGAGATTCAGTGTGGTAAATATTGATTTATAATTAAAGTTATATTAGGAGTGAGATTAAAGTTAAATGTTCAATAGGAACATTATTGAATATAATTCTGGGATATCTTATTGCTGTAATCTCTGCATGATCGATATTCTAATTGTTAATTAATTGGATCATTAAATGTTTAAGTTAATATAAAGGAAAGTCCCTTTTAAACCTCATAAAGCTATTTTGATTTATTTGTTATTAAAAGTCTTTGATTCTATTTGGGAAAGATAACCAAATAAAGAAAGTTATTTAAAAAAATGGCTACTGGTTCTTTTTCGACTCAAAATTATTCTCATTCTCAAAGTGAGATCCAAGGGGATCTTCACAACTTCAGAATTAGCAACTTGTCGAGTCAGTGCTTCGTCAGGCGTTAGTGGTTTTGAAGGTGAAAGGTGGTCCTACACTTAAATGATTTTTCAGTGTGTATCACTTCATTAAACGTGTTTTTGTCCTAATAAAGCTTTTCTACAAAAACAACTTTCAAAACTTTGTATTTCGTTTTGTAGGATTCAAAGGAGAGTGTAGGTGTAAGAATGGCTCTTGCAGAAACAGAAATGGTTTTGGAAAATCGAAACTTCTTAATTAAAAATGGAGTTCAGTTAGATGCTTTTAGTCAACCAGCTTCAGAACGCAGCAAAACAGTTATTGTAGTGAAGCATCTTCCTGCAAAAACAGCTGCAGAAGAGTTAAATGAAAAATTTTCAAAGTTTGGAACTGTATCCAGAGTGATATTACCACCATCTGGATTAGTAGCTCTTGTAGAATTCGAAAATCCAGCAGAAGCAAAAAATGCTTTCAGAAGATTGGCTTACTCTAGGGTAAGATAGAAATATATTTTTGTTTGAATTCATGATTATGTGTTTAAAATTTTCCATGCTTAATTTCCAAGTATTATGTTACGTTTATGTTAAAATATTCTCTATTTGCTATCCCTATTCTCTTTTTCTTTTTTTTATCCCTATTTTTCTTTGTATGATCAAAATTGAATGAAGTTTTAAGTTATACGAGAGAAATGTTATCCAGGAAAGTAGATCAGGAGTATTTATATTTGAAAACAACCATTGATGTTTATAAATTATAATTTGTGTAGTTAATGGTATATCTCCTTTTTTGTGTTACCTCAAACTTCATTAAAAGGATTGTACAAAATTTATTACAGGGGAAAAGGACCTGCTCTAAAATAGAGATGTAATTTCTGTTAATATATTTAAGCATATGATAAAGAATTTTATTCTTGCTAATATTAGTAACAATGTTTTTGTATGTATCAAATGGTTTAAATTATTTAAATGTCATTAAAAAATTCTATGCCTGCCTCTCTAACACGGGACATTCTTATTATTGAACATAGAAAAAATGGATATTTGATAACTGATATAAATAAAATGTGATAGGAAGCATAAATAAAAATCTTCAGTGGTTTCATAAAAAATTATTTTAAAATTTTGGATCTTGATAATTTAAAAATATTTGTACTTTTTTTTTTTTTATTACAAAAAATGCTAGTGTGTGTGTGGGGTATTTAATGACACTTAATTTGTACTTATTATTCTTAAGACTTCTCTCTCTTCTTTGTAACCAAGCAAAGTTGTATCTTTTGAAGGCCGCCACATCGTAGAACTCAGCAGATTGTGTCAAAAATCTCTGTTCCAACTCTCGAAGGACATCCCCTCTGTTTTCAAATTTACCACCTCAATGATTTTTTTAGTTCTAAAAATATGAAACTTTTCCTTAGGGACACAGATGAGGATGAATGGCAAATTCAAGTCATGTCACTTTTATTCTTCAATCATTCTTCCAGATCAATATGGAGGTGCATTATTGGCAAGAAGATGGACAACTTTGGTGATCATATTGCATTGTTTCTTGATTAAAGCATAATATAATTTGTTGAGCTGTGTACAATAATAGGCACTAGGGATGGTTTGACCTTTTCCAGGAAGCCTGTTGAGATAACTCCACAGCAGTCCCCTAAAACAGACATGATCTTCCTTGTACACTTCCTCAATTTAGCCTTTTTGGGAGTGGAGAGTCACTGATGCTTCCACCCCTGTGTCTTTGGTCTCTGAATCCTATTGATACATTGAAGATTCAATAGTAGTTACCAGGCAACAAAAAAAATCATCTTCATCTTGTTCCAAAAGATTCAATATGTTTTGATGGTCACATCCTGCATGCTTCTGAAATATGTCGGTAATCATGGAACCTAGCATGCTGATACTTTTGACATGTGCAATTCATCGTGAATAATTTTTTACATGCTATCATTGCTGAAATCCATAATATTCTTTATCATTTGGATAATTGCTCTTCAATGTAATAAGATGATAATCCTCCAATTTCTTCGCTGTGGCCGCATCACCTATGAGTGATGATCTTCCATTTCGTAGTTTGATTATGGGGAGTATGAGGCCAGTTTGAAAATACCTTACTACAATATCAGATGATGGGCTGTTATTTCCATACAGTCCTCATTTCATCATGGATTGGCTGGGTGCTGCAGTGTTTTAAATGAAGGAACATAATCACACTGCAAGCTTTTATCTGTTATATAATACAGGTTACTTCAATCTAAAGCTTCTTGATAGGAACATTTTAAGGCAAGGGTCAACTAGCTAAGGACCCATGGTCTCATTTCTTTCTTGGCTCAGCCTCAATAAGATCATGATACTAATAATTCTTATCAAATGTTATTCTCAGACATACTCTCACTAAAACTGGGACTGTCGAACTATATGTCAACTGACCTGTGGCAAGATTGCATTATTATGCCATGTCTGTGTCTAGGCCTTCCAACATACACCATCATTGCTCATTTAGTCAGAAGGTGGCAATCAATTGAGTCAGTTTGTGCCTAGGTTTGTGAGGTTGTGAGTCACTCACATTTATTTATTATAGGTTACAATTTATACGAGTATTTGACAATGTGTGTGCTGTATACACTCTAGTTAAAGCCTATTGGTAAGAACAAATTTTTAGGTACCTGTTTTAAACTGCTGCAATTACTTACTGAATTTATTTTAATTATTTCAAAACAAGTCAGAATGAAATATGATAGTGGAGCTGTGAAATGCAAAAAAAGCAAAGGTGTATAATTTACCACATAACGTCCTTCATTAATACAAATTTTGCATCTATATCTAATTTACTTCTACCAGTATATCCAATAATATATCTGTAATCGAAGGAGGACAGGGATTGGACTTTTTAAGTGTTCAATAGGGAACAATGAGATGTACAGTAACTGAGGAAGTTATGATTGTTTCAAATATTTTATTTAGAGATGTACATATCGAGGGCTGTGGCCTTTATATATTGACTAGAATTAACAGTTGTACTGGGTTGAGAAAGGTTCTTCAGTTTGTTCCAACAAGCATAAGGATTTTGAAAACTCAGCACATAAATGCAATGAGCAAAATGGTAACACTAAAATTAGATACTTTTCTGCAGTGCTTAAAGAGTTAAGAAATAGTGAGGTTGTAAACTGCAAATGGCTAGTATATTCTCTATCACCAGGAAAAGTATACTGTTTTGTATGCAAATTGTTTTCATCTACCAATTCTACAGTTGTGAAATCAATGGTTGGAAGCATGCTAGTTAAGCTATTTGACAACATGAAAATGCATATGAACACAGAAAGTTTATAATGAACAACCATGGTAGTTTACAGTCATCTAGTAACATAGATAGCCATCATGCAATTGAATGATGAACTGCATTTTTGAAAGAAATACTAAAAAGAATACTCGTTGTTCTCTTGGCATCAAGAGGACTACCTTTCAGGAGGGAAATGAATCTATAGGTTAAGTGAAAAACAAATGATTTAACACTGTAGAACTTATAAGTAAGTTTGGCCTGTTTTTAGATGAGCTTTTCAAAAAGTATGGCAATTCTGGAAAGGATAATCCCTCTTATTTTTGTGAGGAATTCATAGAAGTCATCTATACATATACATACATATAAATAAAAATGAAGTGTCTGTTTGTAATTTGAAATTAAAAGCTTTTTACTAAGTGCATTTAAAAGTATATACGGTACTTATATGAAAAAATCAATTTTTTAAAATTTTTGTCTGTCAGTCTGTTTGTTCTGGCTAATCTCTGAAACGGCTGGACCAATTTTGACGAAACTTTCACTGGCAGATAGCTAATGTTATAAGGAATAACTTAGGCTACTTTAATTATAGAAAAAAAAATTAGGGTTCCACGAAAATAAAATTAAAACGAATGAAATGGTGGACAATATTTGTTTCAAATAGGGATTATTTTTATTCATTAAGGATTATTTTTAGTCGATAGGGATTGTTTTATTTCGCGAGCCTTCTGTCTCAAGCAGTTGTATCAAACTTTTTTGTTTAATTAGTTTACTGACACTCGCGATTTTTCCCGTTCATGTCTGATACTAATGAATTTAACAGTCTTCACACCATCAACACTGTCAAAGGTCATGCATCTTTCTTACCCCTTGCTTGCGGCTTCGTTTGTGTTCGTTTCACAGTACCCAGTCCTCACCCCATCGACAGTGTCAAAGGTCATGCGACCCCCCCTGCTTGCAGGTTCATTTCCCCCTACTGCTACTAAGACCTGTTTTGAACTGTTGCATTCAATGCTTATAATCATTCCAAAAAATGATTTCATTCTCTCTCAAGAACACTGAGCAACATCTATTTTTCCATTACATAGACAGCATTTAAACTTAAATTAGGAAGTTTTGGGGTTTTAAGTCATTTGACTTCTCACAAGGCTCCACATTTAAATAGAGGTAAGCCAATTTCATACCTCTATTGTTTATTTCATTTCCAAACACTGCAATGATTTTACAGTCCTCACCCCATCGACAGTATCAAAGGTCATGCGTCCCTCTCACACTTTGCTCAACAAAAAACAAAGAAAACAAAAGTAAAGCAAAAAAGAAACATTGTTTCACAAAGTAGAAGAATGACATTATACTTATAGCATAGGTATTTCTTTTACGTAGAATATATAATTATTAGGTTTTCGTTAACTCTGCAAATTGAATAAACGCTTTTTTGTTGAATTCCACATGGACGAAGTTGTGGGTAACAGCTATTTAACATAAAATAAATGCATCAGAAAGTAATATTAACGTATTACACATCCAGATATAAATTATTTACATTATTTTAATGCATTTATTACACAAAATTTATAGCAATGTGTTAATTTTGCTGAGCAGAAGCAAGGTTTTTTCAAAAATTGATCCTTAAGAAAGTTACGGGGTGTTATAAGTAAAAAAAAAACTTTTTTATCAGCTATTATATCTACAGACTTAAAATTTAGCAAACATGGTTTTTTTGTTCAGCTGAGATATGCAAAAAGCTTTTTTCTTTTTGTTTAATTTTCAATTTACGTAAAATTAACTCATTAAAAACTGTTTTATCCTTCAGTCTGTATTGCTTAAATTTTCAATTCACCCGTGCGAAAAGCGGGTATACCAGCTAGTGATATCTAAAGTCCGGATAACTATCGTCACTGAAATACAGAAATCTATTATTCTGTTTCTATTGATTCTACATCAGATGTGACTTATACCTGCCACAGATTTTTCCTGTGTATTCATATTTATGGACATATTGCAGAGTATCTATGGGATGTGGTTTCATTTTTGGAAAGAAATATTATTTCACTCAATGATTGTAAAGATCAGATACAGGAAAATGCTTCAAGTATACCATGAATATATTAAGGATTGCAACCTCCAACTTCAGGGGATGGAAGTAACTATGCCGTATAAAGGCAGTGTACTGGACATTCTTCGTACTTACTGTAAAGTCTGTTGTATAACGGGCACCCATACTTTTGAGTTGTATTTTTTTTATTTTTGGGTATATTTGCCATATAACGCCTATCCCCTTTTTACAAAGAAATTGAAATGTACATATGCAATGCTCTTATGTTTTGAAGTAATTTATTCTAAGTATTATCCCAGATTTTGGAAAAAATAGTATACTTCTAGAACTACAACTCTCTATGTCCACAAAGAATGTCATTTCTTTTTAATAAATATATTTTAATCTATGTGGAAACCTAATTTTTTATGCTCTTCTCTTTTTTTTTATTTTTGAAACTCATTTTTACCTAGCATATAACCATTCACCTGTAAATTTCAATCTTATTTTTTATGTTAAAAGTGCGCATTATAGGCCAGGTTTTATGGTAATTGTCATTCGAACTGTGAAATGCACCTGTAATGTAATAATTGTTTTGACTTTTTTTTTTGTCCAAAACCTCTACAATTTCCTCTTATAGGCAACTTTTTGTTGGGGATGTACTAGCTTTAAATTTGAATTCTGATAAAAATAGGATGTATTTAAAAGCTTATCATGATTGGTTGGTTTGCACACACAGTTGCAGTTAAAGCTTTCTGCTCTGGATGTACTGAAATTGTCATGAGACTTGATTGTTTAGTCAATGATAAATTGCTAGCAATAAATACTTGACTTTCCTGCAAACGATGAAGGAATTGGAAACTACTTTAACTATCCTTTGGAATGAACTTGTACTCAAATTGACAAAATGAACTTATTCCTCCCAAAATATGGATTTGTCAAAAGCTGTGAAATTGTTAATTATGTTTATTTAAATAAAAAAAACGAAAGAGATGTTTGATTCTTATGAGTCAAAAGCCAAGGAAATATCCTTTATAAAAGAGTATCAAAGTGTTTAGAAGTATGTAAGACAATGCAGTACTAGGGTAAAATTCCTCGAAAGAAACAGAGACTGATGTAATTTTTAAAGACATCCATAGCCGTAACTTTGATGTAGACTAATAATTGACTATCTTATAACATATAAAAGTGCAGTAAAAAGAGTACAAGGAAGAATTAGAACTGTTAAGGTTTTTTGAAAATATTTGTGATTTATATGAGTCGAATTCCACATTGTTAGAATGGATGAAAACCTTATCACATCCCTAAAAAAGTCTTCAACTTCAATGTTTAACCAATTGACACAGAGATAACAGACAGGCCAGATCTAAGATGGATTGATAGCTTAGAAAAAGATCTCCTAATTTTGAGAGCAAAAAACTGGAGAATGCTAATAGGAAGATTCTTGAGAAGGTCAAACCCACCCTGGACTGTCGCGCCACTGAGGAAGGAAAGATGAGACAAATTAAAATAGTATATAAAAAAATATCAAAACTTTACAATAAAGATATTTATGGGGAAGAACTAAGTTTGGAATATCAACGTGTCTAGTTGTTTCCGATCATCCAGGACAAAATTAAAACAAAGGAAAAGCTAAGAGAAGAAATGAAGAAAAGAAATTCATAAGAAACATATCTCTACAAATGCAGATGAAAAGGAAGAACAGTTGTTGAATGAAGAGACTAAGACTGGGATAACACACTATATGCATACTTCTATAATAAGAAACTATTCCCTGTGTTCCCAAATTTTCAAATAATAATGAGAATTTTCTGGTTGATGAGGATTACTAATGCGAATAGTGAGTGTTCATTTTCAAAACTTAATCAGTCAAAAATGAGATATTATTAGCAATTGATTTTGCGAATTTGAAATGCAGAAAGCAAATTTTCTACTAAAACATTTTATTATCGATTGCTTTTGTTTACTTTACGTGTATAAGAATTGCAGTTGAGGCCTACTTTCGCATACACACGCTGGGCCTTAAAAACTTGTAAGACATCCCTACTTCTTGAAACCAAACTCAACATGCAACAGCATATGAATTACAGGGAATCTTAAAGAGATATTTTTCTATTATCCATGTATCAGAATTAAGGATATAAAAAGAGCAAAGAATTAGTTTAAACAAAAACAGAATGAATTATTATCCAGATTCATTTTTTCCAAATATTTCAGTTATTTTATAGTAATTAAAAAGCTTTATCCTACTCCTGCATATATCTATTGTGTCTAAGTGTATAAATTTTAACCTCAAGATTTTTCGGAAGTAATGTGATGAAGGAAGAAATAGGGCAGGGGGTAGCCTATTGGTTAAAGCACCCGTACTTCCAAATACCCTCCGAGTACACATGGAGTACATGCTCATTAAATCAGTGGGTTCGAAAGTCTTGTGGGTTGAATCACGAGTGCAGGGAACTGGAGAAAATTTCCCTCCACTTTAGTTCTATGCCTAAATTGTAGAGGTGGAGATAGATGGTGGCGCCATCTTTTGTAATGTTCTATTATCCTTTCGGGAATTTCACCGAGCTAAATCATACTGTCACCTGTATGGTGCTCAAGGCTAAGGCCCAACCACAGGCGTACATCTAGCCCATTGCCACGATGAATTTCGTGGGCCTCGATCTGACTCTGTCAGACAGGTGGCATGAGCAACAACAACAGGAAGAAATTAAATGATTGAAATGAACAAATCATAACACCATATTTAATATTATATTCTTTTAAAGAATGTTTTTATTAGTATAATAGCATTTGGGAAGGGGAAGTAACATTTCCTTTTGGTAGGTATAATTCATTTATTAATTGAGGTTTCATTTTAAATATGTATTTGTAAATTAAAAGTAATACAAGATAAGGTTAAAAAATTTCTGGAATTGGTTAATGAAAATTTATCAAAAATATGTAAGATATTTTAACTTTATTTTTCTTCAAAACACACTATCTTCTTGCAATCATGCACTTGTTCTCATAACTATTTAAAAGACTCCTGGTAACTGTTTTTGAGTAGTGCCTTCAGTATTTTCATTATATCTTCCATCACCTCTTTTGAATCGGTAATATCTATTTCCCTTCTGTTCAAACCAAATGTAAAATATTAAATTAGTTTAATATTGTATTCCCTCTCTTTAAGATTATGTTAATTAATTTTTAAAATATTTGTTTTAATTGTGTCATTGTCTCTACTGTGTGTGTGTGTGTTCTTTTAAATTTCTAGTTAATCTTTCATTAGTTTTATTTATAGGCGAATTATTACGAACAAATTCTTTAAAAATTTTGTTCAAAAATTTGAAAATGTTTTTACTGTATTGTAAGATCTGATTTGGTAGTTTTCACACCATAATTTTTTCTTAGCATTTCCAGTAATTTTAATAATTATAAATTTTACATTTTTTTAGTCCATGTAAATTAAAATATTTTATTTTTATATTATTTGAGCTTTTAATGCTGTTGAAACTTTTGTGGGATTTTCATTGATTAATACTAATTATTAATACTAAAAGCTTAACTTATATATTTGTTTTGATTTAATTTATATTTGCCATTAAATAAATACAATGTATGTTTTTTAGACTGTAAATTTAGATTTTTATTAATTTGGTAAAAAGGATCATGAAACAAGTTTTATGCCAATGGTGCTATGGTCTTTTATATATATAACTTAGTTTAATGTTCTTTAAATTTTGGGATATATATATATTCTTGCATTATGTATAGTTTCATAATGTGCCCCTGTATTTGGAATGGGCACCTGTTGGTGGTTTAATAGAACCTCCCCCTGATTCTACTCCAACTCCAGATTCTACTAAAAATGATGCAGAGCCATCTTCAAAAGAGGAAAACATAAAGGTAGTTTTGGCTAATTTTTTTAATTACATTATGCACAGTTAACTAATATGAACACTTCTGAACACTCATGTTTATTATGTAGAAAAATGAAGATGCAAATGCTAAATCTGAAACTTCACATGCAGAGATTGAAGAACCTGAAGCTGGAACAACAATTTTTGTTAAAAATATTAATTTTGATACAACACATGAAGCTTTTGAAAAGGTATTTATATTTACTTAATTCTCCTAAGTTGATGCTAGTTTTGTGTGAGTGAAATTATGAATATATTTTCTTATTTTATAAAAATGGCATCATTTTAATGATTCTATATTTTAAAATTATGTTACTTAAAAATTGCAAATAATTTTTTTTTCATTAGAGATGAAATTAAGAATTACATTTTGAAAGAAAATTGATTTTTAAAAAAAATCATCCAATGTAATATATGGTTACTTGTTTGCTTATTAAATAATGTCCAATAGATGACTTTAATAAAATATTTTTCTTAAAAAAGATAAACTTAAAAATAGAAAAAAGTCAAATGTTTTAGAATGATATACTTTTAAGAAGAATTTCAAGTAACATCAATACTGGATTTGAATTAGCAATCCAATTTTTTTGTCTGCTATCATTTAGCTACATTTGGATGTGAATTTTATGTTAATTTATGTTCAGGTAATTTTTCAATTGTTCTGTTTGAATAAAATATTTCATCTTCAAAGTCACACACACATAGCTTTAATTAATTAGTTCTTTAAATCTTTTGTGTTCTATTGAGTCTTATAAGATTTAGTTAAAATTATTGTAAGCTTTAGTAATATAGATACAAATTTTTGTTGTAATATTACAGGTTTTTTTTTTTTTTTTTTTTTTGTCTAATAAAATACATGAAGTATTATAATAAATGTTAGTCTAGTTTGTTCTTTATTTTAATGTAAAAAAGTGAATTGAGTACTGCTTACTTTATACGTGGAAGATTTTATTTTCATTTCTTTAAATATGAATAAATTGGTTTTTTTTAAAGAAAAAGCACATATATATATGTTCATAAAAGGAATAAGTATTCCTTCTTGTAGCATTGAATTACAGTACATCTTGCCCTCTTCCATCCCAGACCATTTAGTTTGAAAAAGTTGTTCTAAAATTACATTATGTTCAATAGAAAACAATTCACATTGCAAGACATCAAAAATCTACTGTTATGCAATTTGTGTTGCCAAACCCAAAAATGAAATTTAGAAAAAACATTTTTTACAATGATTTTTTCAAAAAACAAATGTAATTCCACCACAAAGAATTTAAAAAACGAATAGATACAACCATAAATAAATATATTTACAATAAAATGTGCTAAAATCCTCCAAAAAACTGCTTTAAACATTAATTTTTGCAAAGTTAAAGATTCGACATGTCTGATGACGTTATATCTCCATTTAGCAGAAAAATCGCTTAAAAATTGAATTTTTTAAAAAATCTAAAGAGAATTTTAAAAAAACTCTTCGAGGTTAATAGCATAATGACTTACAGCTTCTACGTGCCAAGTTTCAGACTTCTGGGTTGCTTAATTTGGCTGGAATAGCTGAAACACACAAACTCTTTCTTTTATTAGTATAGATTGTACTTTTTAATTCTCATTACAATGTTAAAATATTTTATTGTGAATATGACGTCTGTTGACAAAAGCTCTTAAGTAGCTGAATAGTTACTCACTCACTCCTAATGAAACAAATAAATGTAAAATGAGCTTTTTAAAAAGTTTAATGTTTTTAGTATGCGTGTTGTTGTTTTTTTAACATACATAAAATTGAAAAAAATTTTAGTTTTCATATTTTTATTATTTTTATTTATGGGTGGGTTTTGCATTATAATTGTGTTGGTTTATTCCTGTTCTAATGCTAATCACTATACTTTCTATAATTATTTTGCAGCATTTTAAGCAGTGTGGTCCCATTCATTATGCTAAAATATCAACAAAAACTGATTCTAAAACTGGTAAATATTCACTTGATTTCATTGCAAATATATAAATCAATTGTAATTCATACTTTCACAATGTAACATTTTTGAATAGTATATTATTATATATTCTTTGTCAATTATCTTTATTTAAAGTGTTGTGAAGTATTTTCTTTCTTATTTTTTAAGCTGATTTTTGTAGATTCAGTGTACATTTTAATAATAACACACATGACTTTATCTCTAAAATATATGGATTAATTTTTAGAGACATCAATAAAGAAGCTCGAGAGTGGAAATATGTAGGGGGAAAAATTTTAAAATCTTTGTTTACACATTAAAAATTATTAAGTTTTATGCAAATAAGGTGGAGATACAGCACTTCCTGATTGAAATAAAATTAGAAAAATCCAAATTCATTGAAATTATTCATTATCAATTCTCTGAGTTAAATAGGGATATCTTTCACACTTACTTACAAAAGCCTAAATCATGGAATTAAATATTAAAAAATTGATGCACATTCTGCGATTAATATGATTCAATCCATTTTCCAGTATCATTAAATGATTAAATTTTACGACCTATTACAAAATTGTGGATAAATCAAAATTTTTATACTAATTGCCCTTTATACCATATTTTCCTGTATATAATCTGCAGCGGCGTATCATCCGCAAAGCCTTTTTTTTTCGAGTAAAAAAAAACATTGTATAATCCGCAGCGGTGTATAATCAGCAGCAGTTTTTATGGCGAATAATCCAAAATGTAAATTGCCTATAATGAGTGTCCTATAAGATAAAAAAATACACAATATAATTGAAAATAGAAGTAAGAAATGTACACAGAAAAAAAATTTATGAAACATCTTTTTAAATATGTATGATAATATTTTTTACGATAATCTCAATAAAGCAAAAAATTCTTTGCTACTGCCATCTATGTTTTGAGTTGTCAAACAAAACATTTCACGTGGAAAAAATCTTTCTTTTGTTTTTAATTTAGCAAGTTAACAGCAAAAAAATTAAGATTGAAACTGCTTTCCCACTGTCTCTTTCTTTTAAAATCCTTTAATTTATTTCTTCCTTTAATTCTGGCCAGTGAGGATTTCCACGATGATCGGCACTTCAACGTCGATCACAATTTTTGAAGTTGGTCTTGTTTTTTCTCCACAAACAAATATTCTATTCGTCATCGTTGAAAACCCTTGCAGCTTCCCCATTTCGGTAGCCTTCTCTATAACTTCTAACTTGAAGTTTGCAGTGTAACTTAATGCTTTCGCTTCAACATGATGAAAACTTTCAAATGACGTAATAGCTCTAGTCAAGAGAAAATTGGAAATGGTGCCAATAACTAATAACTATTTTTTCCTTCCGAGGAATCGAATTCGTAATTGGACAGAAACTAGTTATGGCAGAAATACATCATCCGAGTTATGAAAGCGCCATCTATCATTTATTTTATAAAGCATAAACAGCATTTCTTTCAAAACTTAATTGTTAGCTTTTCTGATGGAAAATGTTTTTTCTCAGATAATTCGTGGCGGTGTATAATACGCACAACGAAATTTGAAACTTTTTTAACACATAATCCGCGGATTATATACAGTAAAATACGATACTTTTAAAGTTATTTAGAGCTTGTGTGGATGTGCTTGCAAAAGGGTTTGTTCTTAAATTTGTGTTTATTCTTGAATAAATTCTATGTTATAACCTGACTAAAAAGAGCCTTTTGAGAAAGAATGTTATAATGCTATTTCTTAAACATTTTGCAGCATATTATTTGTAAGTTGGATTTTACTTCTGTTATGTTTAAGATTACATCATTTCCAAATATCTTTTTCATGCCCAGATGGTATAGTGATTAGTAACGATGACTGTGTGCTGTGCCATAGGGTCTGGTTTCAAGTTGAAGATAAGGCTTGGATGTTTGTAAATGTGTAGTGTCTTTGCTGCATGGGGGCACTCTAATTATTTGTCAAGCTGCAAGTTTCCTTTTACCATTCTAATAATTTATAAGTAATTTGCAACTGTGTACTATATTTATATCTAAATTACCTAGTAAAATATTCTAAGAAATATACATATATATATGTGTTAAAATTGTTTTCTGGTTTTTCATGCATTTCTATTTCAGGTAAACTGTTATCCATGGGATTTGGTTTTGTGCAGTTTAGTAAAAAAGAATCTGCTGTTTTTGCAATTCAGAATCTTCAATCTTCTAAACTTGATGGGCATGCATTAGAACTAAAATTTGCCAAACGTGAAATCAAGTGAGTATTTATTTGTTTCTGGTATAATGATTAATAGAAATGTAGTTTAATTATTAGGTACAATAATTAAAGTGTTTATTAAATTATTTAACTTTTAATGCAATTGTTTTTCTTTGCTTCTTTTTAATTCAAATACATTTGTCTCATGTTTGCGTGCTTTGCTTTTGATTTGATTTTGTCTGCTTTATCAGAAAAACGCATAAAATATTTATGTCCAGAATCGTAGAAAAATCAAATGCAATAAATTTCTTAACTTATTTTTATCGAATTTCAATGTTTTGAGTTTCATAAAAACAGGAAAATAAACATTTTTATGAGATCGTACTGATATTATCATGTGTGTGCAATTCAAATTACTTAATTTTTTTCCACTAGTATATAATTGAATATTTTGTTAATATTTAGTATGTATACTTGTATAAAATTCTTAAAAAGACTTTGTTCAGATTAGTTTTTTTAAAAAGAAAAAATTATGTATTGTATTAAAAGATTTTAGGAAAAATAGTTTGTACACTCTACAATTATGCATTAAAAGTCCTAATGAGTTAAAATTTAAAAAAAACTTTTACCATTGCAATTGGATGTTTAAAAATGTCTTTTTTTCTATTTTAAAAATGTTAAGTAATATGCACTTTTTCAGGTCAGCTTCATATAATGTCAGAAGGAAATATGATATCAAAAAGCAGACATCTGCAAGGATACTTGTTCAAAATATTTCTTTCCAGGCATCAGAAAGAGAAATCAGAGAATTGTTTTCGTAAGTTGTTTTTATTATTATGATTATGTTTATTCTCCTTTCACACAATTGTGAAGATTTTTCAGTTATTGATTGGCTTTAATGTAAATGAAATGAAATTTATCTTATGTGTTTTTCTTTGTAGACAACTGGGACTGGTGAAATCTGTTAGGCTACCTAAAAAAGTAGATGGTAGTGGTGAGCATAGAGGCTTTGGATTTGTGGAATATCACACAAAAGATAATGCTGAGGTAATTATTATAAAATTATTACTTTTTATGTAATTTTCTATTTCTTTGTATTAAAAAAAATTATAGTTAAACTTTTGTATATTCTTATATATGTAAATACATCCAAATTATTTCTATACTAGATGAATGTTGATATGACATAGCATTGTTTTGGTTAAATTAACAATTCGTAAAAATATTTGATAAAACAATGTGAAAATTTTGAATGCATAGGTTTTTGAGGAATGGTAAAGACGTGTGAATTCTTAAATATTTGAACAACAGAAAAGTTGTTTAATGTTTTTTAATATTTGGAAAATTTGTTAAATATTGAGGTAACTAAAATAATAAGACATGGTATAATGTATAGAATAAAACAAATTTCATTAAAATCTTAATTTCTTATAATTTTACAACTAATTACTCAATGCAGTTAATAAACTGGTTAAAATTTGTAATGTTAACCTAAAATTTTGCATGTAAATTACAAAGCAAATAATCAGTTATCTGTTATAAAGTCATGCAATTGAATGCAAAAATAGGATGCATTTTTTTTTTTTGAAATTAAAACAAAACCAATACTTGATTATAAAGAAATATTTTCAAGAAATCGCATCTAAAATTACTTTAAATATTGAACCTATATTTTATGTGGAAACTAATGTAATGTTTTAAATTTATTTAATTTATTAGTAAGTAGTTATTTTCCTTACATTTTTATGACCCCTAAATTCACTAAATGATTTAAATGAATTACAAAAGAGCACATTGGAGTAATTTAGCTTTGTTTGACTTCTCTACAACATATTTGTGTTCCTAATTTCTTTTATATTTTTACTCTGATAAATTTTTACTTCTTGGGACGTATAGATTTTGTTTCTTTTCTGAATAAGTTTATACTGGGAATTTAAGTCATGAGAACTAAGTCATATGGGCATCAACAGATCAATTTCTGTATTGTCATGACATCATTAAGCTTAACTTATCATACTCATTCATTTGTATTCTTTTAAAGTTATGAAGCTTCAAGTCATGTATGTTTTTAAAAAAATGCTATCTTTTTTAAATCTTTCATTATCTATACTTTGTTTTTTTATTTGCATATGGTCAGATTAAGTTTTATTTAATTTTAATAATGACTATTCTTCATATTTTTGCCATTTTAGAATGTAAAACAATCGGATTTGTCCAGAGTAAAATTGTTTCCGACAAAAGTCCTCTTTCAAAATTTACTTATTTTGTTGCAAACTATTTGTGTGCCAAGTTGCATACGAGTATTTGCTAAGACGTAGTTTTTTTTTTATTAAAATCAGTACTTGCATATTACCGCAACAATCGCTAACTCTATCAAAAACTCGCCGAGTTGGCAACTCCAATTTTCTATAAGTCGTATGCGCTGAATTGGCAACCAGGTGCTTCGTTTCATATGATGTCGCCAATAGGTTATGATAATATATAAGTAACTTAAAATCAAAGACTTGCTAAATATTATTTCAGATAAAATGAATTTTTCTGGTTAAAATTGTACAATAAGAAAAACTATAGTTTGGAACAGAATAGGACATATCATTATGCTAATATGCATCAAAAACACAGACTAGTGTCAGAAATTTAGCATCTGGTTTTAGTTCAGTATAGGATTATTTTGACTCTATCCCAGCTTGAACTGATATTTTGTCTAATCATTATGCAATATAAATATGTTATGTGAATGTAGTACAATTGATTTTTGTGTGATGTTATCTGAACCAAATGTAAACTTGTCTATGATATTTAATTGTGAAAAAAATTCTCTGAGGAGAAAAAAAAAGTATTGACTATTTGTTATCAGTCTAAAATACAGTAATATTCTTTTTATGAATTATTATTAAATAAGAGAGAAAATAATTTGAAAAGCTTTTTCTAAAAGGCGATTTTCTCAACCATTTGATGATAGAAAATTATCTATTAAATTTAAATCTTATTGTCTTAAAGGTTTTTAATTAGCTTGTTTCAAAATATATAAATAAATTTAAAAGTTTGATTTTTTTTAATTAATGGAAAGGAAAGTACATGAAAAATTTATTTGTGATATTTTTTAATTATTATATATAATTAATGTATACATTAAGTACATAGGGAAAATTTTTGCAATACATAGTTTTGTATGGTATTTATTGTAAACATTAATGAAACTGCATTACTGATATTTCAATGTACAATTCTATCTGTGAGTTCTAGTAACACATATTCACTGAGAGATTATTTGTATCTAGAAAAATCAGGAATTAATCTTTGTGAATAATTTTGTGTTTTAATTGTTTTAAGATTTATTTTGAATGTTTGTATTGAATAGAATTTATATATATACATAGATTTCTATTTCTTATCATTAAATTAAAACTTTTTTACTGAGCAAGCATAAAATTATAGGATATATGAAAGTGTGTTGGGGGAATATGTTTTTTTTAATGAAGTAATTATTACATAAATAACATAACTTCACAAATTTCCAGCATTTTTTAAATTATCTTGATTATCTATTTTCAAAGATTCAATTTATTCTTAATGTGATAAATTGTTTTGAATTTTTTATAGGATTCATTTTTTTATAATTTTATTTCAGACATAGTGATAATTTTACATTAATATTTTATAAGGGTCGTTCCAGTGAAACATTAATTTTTGTCTGAAAAATTACTAATACAGTGGGTGATCAGTTAACGAACACTTTCAGGAAAGATTTTTTGTGTTTGGACAACAAACACATATTCGGCTAATTAACAAAACAAATTCTAACAAACACTTCTCGGCTCTGAAAAAAAAATTAACATTAAACATTTGTTATCATTTTGCATACAAAATAAGATCACTGAAAGGAGAAATGTTTAAAGCATGCTTAGTACTGATAATTACTAAATGAAACTTGAGTCATTCAATAATTATTATGACTAAAATCAATATTGGAATTTAATATGAATAACAATATTTTCTGACAGCTGATAAGTTATGGGTGAGTGGATTTGTTGACACGGCGAATAAATTAAGCGAATTCTTAATTTTTTCAGACAGTGCAGACTATAAAATATAAAGGTGCCAATGACGTGCTACCGCCGGAAAAGTACGTGAAATATGAAAAACGGACTAAAAATCGTTTTTCATCTCTCCTGAATTATGTTGCTTACCTATTAAACTTAAAAGTTCTATTGAAAAAAATAAATTCCAATAGAATATTCATACAAATTAGACCATCAGTTTTGGTTTTGATTTCATTCAAAACAGAAAATTATTTCATTTTGAGTGAACAAATTAATCGTCTCCAGAACGAATTAATTGATTTCATATAGAAGTCTATGGTGAATTGATTATTGGTTAATGAACAATTCGGATAGCGAACATAGTCTTGGAACGAATTATGTTCGTTAACCGATCACCCACTGTACTTTATCGGGAATCAAACACAACATCACTTGCTTTTAATGGCCATTTGAAAATTCTGTTTGTTATTGCTACAGTGTTGGTTATAGTCCCAATTCTCATTTGTGTCAACACCAATAATCCTTGAATATCGAAGAATATACTGAACATGACCTTTTTTCAGTTATGGCAGATGGTTAAGTCTTTGGCCTGGGTGATGATGGAAGCTTAAATTCCTAATTCATCCCTTTTTTTGACAGCTGGAAATGGTAACACCACATTTCATCCATAGCCACAATGTACTGAACCAATGATCTTTCATTCTTGTAAGCAAACATTCCAAGCACATTCTTATATGTCAGTCCTTATAGAAGTACTAAAGTGCCCATTTAAGAGAAATTTTTCAATGCTCTATTTCTCTTTACATGATATCATGTGTATAAATTTTCTATTTGAATGAGTTCACAGCAGTTAACTATACACAAATAGTTATGCAAGAATTCTCCTTGACTAATTTATTCTCATAAGAAATCATTTTGGCATTAAGTATGGGGCTCTGTAAAAGGTGAGAAGTATGCTGTATTTTCTTAACTTCTGCAAAATTGAGCACACTGCTTCATTTAAAACATGCTTTCCCATGTTTTGCATTTGACAACAAATTTCATATGTCACCTCATCTTTGTGTAAAAATATAGTAACGCCATACTGTACTTGTTTGTAGGTATCTATCACTCACCTCTGCTATTACAAATGGTTGTACACAACAAAGCTGTCTTTGGAAATTTGCAAACTGTGTAGTTTTGAGGCATTGCCAACTTGTTAACTCTACCATATTTTACCCCATTGACAAATATCCCATTTTTACAAGCATTGACTTATTTTTCACTTGAATGACTTTTATAGTTTAATCTCTGTAATTTCATTTTTTTTATCTTGGCAAAAAAATTGTTTTCCTGCAATTTTTGTGTTCTTTTTGGATTAATATTTTAATTCTACTTATTTTCTTTTCATTTAAAATTTTCCTTTATTTAATTTAATCTTTTCTTTTAATATTTTTTTTCTTTGTAAAATAAAACACTAATCTGGATGATATTTTTTTAATTAAAATCTTTGAAAAGTAGTTTAGATTTGCTTAAAAAGTGTTCATAGGATGAATAATGATCAGTTTCCACATATTATTGTAAATCTGCATGAACATTATATTATTAAATATATAGGAATATCTTTTAAAAAATGTGACTGCAGATTGGTAATTACCATTGCTGACCTAGTACATTCTCCGGAAAATGGTATCACTTTTTAATGTGGCACCATATAGGTAGATGCCAATTGCCACCATGGGATTTTGAAGCCCAATTTCCTCCCCAGAGGGAAACCTCCGAGTGCTAACGATGCAAATTTAATTTTGCTGAGAGCACCCAAGCCAAACAGGCACTCTAGATATCTTTATCATGCCGTATAATCATACGATATGAAGGATATCTATTTTTTGCATGAAAATCCATCAACTTTGTGGGGTCAATCCCCCAAACTTGGGCCTACAAGTCCAGCGCCTTACAAACTACCCACCTAGCTGGCATTTATAGGAGTATTGTGAGGAAGAAATGTTTAAAGTATGAAAAATTAATAGATTAGAAAACAATCCAAAATTCTACTCAAAAGTATTCAGCTTTTTTTTAATGAATTTCATTTATTTTTGTGCATATTATTTGGTTATCAAATAATATTTCTGTCTAATGTTTTGATACCTTTTTGAACTTCATTTTAAGGTATTCTTCTTTTTAGTATTTAGCGCAAACCTTTCATATTGACCTTTTTTTTTAAAGAAACCTATCATTATTATTAAATTTTTCTTCGAAATAAGAATTCTAGTTTTGAAATGTATTTTTAAATTATAATGTTAAAATGAAATAATCTGAGTTGAAAGTACTATTTTTTTAAGGCTGCAAAAGAAAAATAAATAAATACTATTAATGTACCTTGAGTTAACTTGTTTATAATTCTGTAAAAACTTTTTATATGGTAAAGAAATGTGAAAATTTGTATTTTACAAAACTTAAAATTAATTAAAATAGCAATCAATGGAGCTTATCATAGAAGTTATCTTACAAATATGTTGAATTAAAAAATTCATTATTAGATACTAATGAGTAAAAAATGCCATGTTCTAAAGTAAGTATTTGTAGTTTTGGTTTTGACAAACAGTTTTTTTTTAAATTGTAGTTATTATTGAATGCACAAATCTTACAGTTTATGCTGCATTTAAAAAAAAAACTATTTTTATAGAATATAACTCGAGAAGATTTTTAAAGGATTGTCTTTAAGTTGCTTAAAATAATCACTTAATATTAGGTAACAAGTCTGGCTTATTTACGCACTCCTATACTTTCAAACCTTTTTGTTGTTGCTTAATTTTGAGGTGTATTCGTCGTATTTCACGCGCACCCCTTTTTTATGAATAAACCTCAAATGCACATGTGCAATGGGCTCTGATCTTTTGATAAAATTGGTTCACAAAAGGTCGCGAAATATCTTACTTCGTCATGATGCTCTACTGCTTAGTCGACACAGTGCAGCATTAAAACCCACGTTACTTTTAAAAGAAAACCGACGCCGAAATCTTAAAGGTGTTTCCTTCCATGTGCACGAGAAAAATGGATGCACGAAAATGATGTAAAATTGTAGATAAATTGTTTGCATCTAAGTATTTTCAAGAATCCAGGAAGTATTTTTATTTGAGACATGTTCAGATCTCATTTAGCAGTTAATACTGTGGCCGCGGTAGCCGAGTGGCATAGATATCGGATCAAGGCTGGCTTTGTCACGAGTTTGAGCCCAGTACCACTAAAGACCCGCCGTGTAAGACAGCGATGCACGCTAAATCTGTCGAGAGCTGAAACGTCCACGTCACTTGACCATGGTTCAAAATTACGTGGTCCGTCGTCAAAAGCCCTCGTGTGGCTGAACAGTTCGACATTAATATTCACTCACTCACTTAGCAGTTAATATGAATAAATTGCTCAGAGTGCTGCACAGACATAGTAGTTATTCTAGGTGGATGAACCTTTCGTTGTGTGTATCAATAAACTATTCAAAACAAATTTAAAACGACAGTAGAATCTGTGGATATTAGAAAGGGGAGGGGGATAGTCACAAAAGAAAGTCAAATGCATAAGTAGAAATCCGATTTTTATATACTTATCTATACTTTATTTTAAAAGCTGTAATTTTTATACCAGGCGTATAACACGGGTCTTTAAATTTTGATCTTATTTTGCGTTAAAAGGGCGCATTATACGTGGGAATATGCGATACATTGTGCCATAGCCTGTATAGGAATTATTGAGCGTATTTTTACAAACCCAAAAACTAGAATCGATTTGTGCTGCTTCTCATCTAAAAGTTCAGATCACAGTCATTAAGTTATTAAACCGATGCCACGACGAAAGTTACAGTGAGTGGAGCTTTAAATCTTGCTCATAAAAGTTGCTGTCTCCGTTTCCGTTTTTCCTGGACTGCAATCTGTTCCCTCTCTAGAGACGCCAGGGATTATTTTAAAGTATCTTTTTAAGTCTTCTCTAATCTCTCGACCTGGAAGAGCGGATTAGAACTGAATAATTGATCTCCCCTTCCTGCGCCTTGCGATTCTTTATTCGTTAAACGCGCTTCGTTCGAATTATGATGGATGGTTGATTTGTGAAAGTTCCTCTACATGTCTGTCTGTTCAATTTCCAGCGGCTGATAAAATCGATGAGTTCTTATACTTTATCATCCGGGCTAGTGATCCCTTTCTTGCCTGGTATTCTGAGTAACTTACTAATTTGAAACTGTCTAAGTCTTAATACGTTACTGAACAAAACTCTGAATAGTTGCAGCACATATGACCATACATTTATCGTAATGTCTGTTAAAACTTAAGACACGTTCAATAAATATAGTTTTTCGCTTTAAGGTATCCGACTACGTTGGGAACCGTGATTTTGCAAAAGCGTATAAAGGGATAATATTTATGGTACTTAGTGTCACTTAGATTAGAAAATGAATATAAAATTGTTTTATGAATAAATAGTATTACAATAAAATATTATTCAAGTACGATATTTTGACAAAAAATTACCCATTTTCAAAATATTCTCCTTTTGTGAAAAATGCTTCTATTATAATAATATTTTGCCTGTCTATAGCTCAGACCTCTGTACAGAGGCTCAACTAGAATTTTTGAAATATATAACTTAGAAGTGGGTTTATCCATGTTTTACGACCACAGAGGGGAGAAATTTTAAGAAAATAACACCGATAATTATTTCGATCGGTTTTAACTCTGAAAATAATGTGAATTTTTCAAAAATCATAGTTGAACCTCTGTACAGAGGTCTGAACTATATACAGGCAAAATATTACTGTAATAGAAGCATTTTTCACAAAAAAAAAGAACATTTTGAAAAAAGGTTATTCTAAGTTAATTTTTTACCGAAATATTGTATTTAAATAAATTTTTTGTCAAAATGTCATTAAAACAATTTTATACATGTATTCTAATCGTAAGTGACACTAAATAGCATGAAAATTATCCATTTATGCGATTTTTTTAAAATCACGGTTCCGAACGTAGTCGGATACCTTAATTTGTAAAGCGATATTAAATATTGAAAGGGAGGGAAAAAGCTGATTGATTATATAGTAGAACAAAACTTTGAAATTACTGTTCGTTAGACAATGGTAAAGTCTTTTAGGGTGAAGACTTTTAGGGTGAACTAAAAGTCTTGCCCTGATTATAAAGCTCATTACAGAATAACCGCTTAATATGACGAATATATTTCTTGTGTATCTCTGGATGGATGACGTGAGTGCTCCTTCTAGAGTGACTCAGGGCAGAATTTGTAAGGAAGAAATAGTTTTCATTTGAAATGGCATTGAGAGATTCAAGGGAAAGCCCGATGTGTGCTTTGGTTTCACGAAATGTATTCACCCATTAATGTTCAGCATAAATTTCGACTTTAATATGGACGCAAGCCTCCTGATGCAAAATCAATAAATCGATTGTATGAAATGTTTAAAGAAACCAGCAGCGTAACAGAAGATGTGTTAACCCCTTAAGTGCTGCCGGCGTATGTATCCGTCTCGTTCGACCGATGCTTTATGTGTCCCGGACATATATATCTGTCCTTCCAAAATACGATTCTTTTCTTTGCGCGGCTATCAATAAAACTAATCCGAAGGCTTTGGAATATAATAAAATTACTGTGACCGTGTTTGCAAATGATTTACTTATTTCAGAGAAAAATTTGCTTATTTGTGCCTTTTCTTCATCCCCTTCTCCAATACACCGCATACGCGGGTCTATTTGAAAAACTGTGGCACTGTTCAGCGAAGCGCGTTGATTTTAATCGACAGTTAAGGAGTTAAAAAAAACATGGTGAAATTCTCTTTGCTATCAAGTGGGCACGCGTTGCAATTTACTGCGGTAAATAGTCTTTAAAATATGCATAATAGTACTTATAATATATCCGAACATATGTCTGATTATAATAGTTTGAGCACAGTAAATATTTATAGTCAATTTATAAATATATATATTTATAAATATTATACATTTATATAATTTTTGATTCAACCTATATGATATTAATATTAGGGTATTTATTCTTTACTGTGCATTAAAGAACTCGACCCAAATGTGGAATACTTTATCTGATAGCAAAATTCTCAGCTGTGAGTATAATACTAATTTAGCATTGTAGAGCATTAGACGTTAAGATTAAATTAAAAATAGTAAGTTCGAAGGTGTATTTAGTTTAAGTCTCATTTAGTGTAACAATTATTTATTAATTTAAGTTAGATGACACAAAGACAACGCGTGTCATTAACAAAATAATGTGTAAAGAATATGGACGTTTTTGCATCGCGACCACATTCTTTCTTCACGTTGCTAATACTAAAGGTAAAGCTAGAGGTCGCTGCTACTTGCCCATGACTGTTTGAATCAAAGTGGTAGTCTTAATCAAAATTTGGTGGCTATGATAACCTGAATAGAATCACAAACTAATGGTATTAAATAGATTTGTTTAAAGACTATGAGCGAATAACAAAGGTTAATACACTTTAAATTCAATTAGGCCTAAATCTTATGCTTGATGTGAAAATTTAAATAATGTGGTACTATTTTTCCCTGTTGCTGCTTCAATAGAATTTATGAAATGTTTCACCAATTATTCGTTATGTTACGCTAATGCGCCTTTATATAAACGAAATCAAGCAGGTTAATGAAATAATAGTTCTATTTACCAATCACTGATTTGGTTCGAATAAATTACTGTGGTTCACTGCTTTTGAATTATTACCCAAATACATATTTTAACATACACATTTTGTTTATTTCTTTTCAGCGTGCCTTCAATACTCTCTGTCACAGCACCCATTTTTACGGGAGACGCCTGGTCCTAGAATGGGCGAATCCGGACTCAGAGGATGTTGAGGAACTGCGGAAAAGAACTGCTCAAAGATACACTGAGGGTATGTTTTTAGATAATATTTCTCTATACCCTCTTCCTGGGATGTTTTAAGGTATAGGTCGACTGGGCCCGTGTGCAGAGCCTCGTAGGGTCTCGTCTTGTTCTCATAAGATCATGATCTGAATCACCTTCAGATATTATTCCGTGTCATATTCTCCGAAAAAGTGGGAATTTCGCCAGCTGGCAACAGTGGCAAGACTACGTTATTATGTCATATCCGCGTCTAGGCGTAGGCTTACCATCATACATACTACTACTTATTCAGTCTAAAGACGGCAATGCGTCGAGTTGACTTGTGAGTCACGCATGTTTATTTGTTACAGGTTACTGTTTGTACGAATATTAGAAAAAGCATTTTGTATACTGACGACTTAAAAGGGTCGCAGGTGGGACTTACTTTTGCATAGGAGCCCAGGGCATCAAGATGCCTTAAGACATCACTTCTCCCTTCTATTAGTCATTATGTTACTCATCAGTTAAATAAAAACAATTGTAGTTATAAATATTAGAGGAAGTTGTCTTAAATCCAAAAAAGTGGGATATGTGTGTATTTTTATTGCTAAGATTCTGTTAATTTACTACTTAGTATTTTTTTTACTTACTGGAGAAAAGCAGATTGTAACTCGATTTGTGGAATAATGGTCTGTTATATTTTGAACTTAACTGGCTCTATAACTTCCAGGGGGGGAAAAGGGGGAGTTTAGAAAAAATGGCAATTGGCGATAGACCTCGTAATTTTGAATTTCAGTCAAATGACGTGGATGACATCTGAGCTGGCATCCCACTCTACAATGTATTAACAGATTTAATTTACACCTATCCCTCTATACGGCGAGTCTTAAGTGTCGTTGTCCCGATAGAAATAATGCTGGCCACGAGTTCGCGACCATGACCACTCGGCTATCGCAGTCACTTGATGCAAGAAACAAAAAAGAACTATATTGCCATCTTTCAATAAAGATTATCATGAAATCTCATTGAAATATTCGAAATTTAAGTGAATGAGGGGGGGGGGAATCTTCTCTCTCTCTTCATTTCGAACTTAAATGCATCTACAGTAAAACCTATTTTCGTGCTATCCTTTTTTTATGCGATTTTGTTTTTGTGCGATTTTATTTTAGTACGACTTTTTTTTTTTTTTTTTTTTGCGTGTTCTTTTTTTATGCTGTATATGAATTTCAACGTCTTTGGCGCCTCTGTAATGTGTTCTATCAATGTTCAAAAATACACTTCAAGACGTTATGTTCATTTGTTATAAACCGTCTCCCGACAATGCACCTTCAACTGTTTTCTCTGAACGCGCTTGATTGAAGATGAAACTGTATGACAGTGACATTATCGGTAATTTGATAGATTATGAAGTCGGATAAGAAGAACCGGATTCTTTGAGACCGGATAAAATATATACCAGGATCCAGCTTTCCAACAAATCGGAAAAACACTTTCTTAAAATAGATACCAATTCCGAAAGGAGTCTTAAATTTCAAAAATAACTTCGATTATGCATATTTGGTTATCGTGACGTTTACAACCAACTGATTAACCGATCGTCATCGCAAAAAATTATCACTTACTTTATGGTGCCAAAATCAGTTAAGTTGTATATTTAAGTGACGAAAGCGATTTTGAACTAATTCATCACAGGAAGATTCGCGCTTTAGATTACAACGAGAAGCAGCGAATTATGTATGCGCATTTTGAAAGCTTCTCCACGTTAGGGATGGCGATCTGAGATCGATTAATCGAAAAATCGATCTTTTAAATCGATATGTAGCACATAATTGATTCAGTGAATCGATTTTTTTCCATTTTGGTGAAAACCATACAAAACGAAGAATTTAAACACTATTTATCGCAGGCATTTGTGCACCTGAAGTATGATCATATACTTTACTACTGGCAAGAACAAAAAACTTTATTTATCATCACTTTCACTCGATAGCCATGATCTATATGAGTATCGTGGGATCATCTGTTCCTCGTGAGCACCTTTTTTCGATTGCCGGCAACATCACAAGCGATGAGCGAAACCGCTTAGATCTCAATAGACTTAAGACTGTTGTTTTTATAAAGCTTAGATATTAAGCATTGGGAACTATAAGTTATATAATCTATTTTCTAAACTTTTTAATGTAACAGATACATTTAGAAAATCAATGTTTTCTTTTATACCTGATACGTTGATATGGTAATAAAAATAATTGTAATTGTCGAATTATCGGAACTAAAAAATCCCCTGATTTTATTGATAAAAGATCGTTATTATGGTATTTTTCTTGTTTTTCATGAAATGGATTTATATTTACAATGTCAATGCAGACTTGAAAAAAAGATCGATTTTTTAGAAATCAATCTTTTAAACCTCGATTTTTTTTTTTTTTTTTTTTTTTTTTTTTTTTTTTTTTTTGTGAATCGATTCATCAGGTAACGATGCGAATCGATTTAAAAATCGATCTTTTTTCCGAAAGAATCACCACCCCTACTCCACGTATACAATGAGAAATTACATGTTTTCAAAATGTTCCCATGTGTAGTGTTAATTATATATATTATATTTATTTTATTTGGAAGTACTTTCTCATAAATTTTGAAGATAATTGATATATTTTCTAAGTGCAACTTTTTTATGCGGTTCCTCTCCGCGGCATAAAACAAATTTTCTGTAGTATGTCGACAAAGTTGCTTGTTATAAAGGGTGTTTTTTTAGAGGTATAGAACTTTAAATTGCAATAAAACAACGATGTATTATTCGATTGACATGAATTTTTTTTTTATTCGAAAGATAATCTTGTGGCATTACATTTTAAATATGATCAAGCAAGGCGTAGATTCGTCGAATGGGCCCCAAACGAGATTGCCGTTGTTCCCGATTTTCATAAGCGAATTTTGTTTAGCGATGAAGCCCACTTCTGGTTGAATGGCTACGTCAACAAACAAAACTGCCGCATTTGGAGTGAAGCTAATCCACAAATGTATGTCGAAACACCGTTACACCCAGAAAAACTGACTGTTTGGTGCGCTTTATGGGCTGGTGGAAATCCTTCTTCAAAAAACGATGAAGGCCACAACGTTACAGTCAATGGTGATCGGTATAGAGCCATGATTACTAACTTTTTCATTCCTGAATTGAACAATCATGATGTCCAGGAGCTGTGGTTCCAACAAGACGGCGCAACATGTCACACAGTTCGTGCCACAATCGATTTATTGAAAGACACGTTGGGTGACCGCCTAATTTCACGTTTTGGACCTGTGAATTAGCCTCCAAGATCTTGTGATTTAACACCGCTAGACTATTTTCTGTGGGGCTATGTAAAGTCATTGGTCTATGCGGATAAGCCACAAATGCTTGACCATTTGGAAGACAACATTCGCCGTGTTATTGCCGATATACGACCACAAATGTTGGAAAAAGTCATCGAAAATTGGACGTCCAGATTGGACTACATCCGAGCCAGCTGTGGCAGTCCTATGCCAGAAATCATATTTAAAATGTAATGCCACGAGATTATCTTTCGAATAAAAAAAATTCATGTCAATCGAATAATACATCGTTGTTCTATTGCAATTTAAAGTTCCATACCTCTCAAAAAACACCCTTTACATAAGTAGTTGTGAAATTTTTTCATGTGGTCCATATCTACTGCACAAGAACAGGGTTTACTGTATTTGTGAACAGAGAAATCAGTTATATAAATAAGTATTTTTAGGAAGAATGGTCGTGGTGAATCTTTCGTCAGTTTCACGGTTAGGGGAAACCTTTATTTTAACTGGGCATTCCTCATTGTTTACTTGGGCCGTGCATCCGGTACGCTTTCTATTTTGCCTCCTCCCCTTTTGCATCAAAGGGGCGTGTACCAATGAGGGGGTGGCGAAAAGTTTTCTGCATCCGCATTCTGGAGCTTGTTTTTGGAAGAATTATTTATTTTTGGAACAAATTTTCGTACGCGTTTTCTTTCTCCTGCAAAACAAAACACCTATTCATCAACCGTTGTCAGACTTGGAATACTCCTCTAACGAGTTTCTTGCTTGCTCGGAAGATAACCTGGAATGAAATGAAACGTCTCGGTTATCTGTGGTTGTGTTAACCAGTGAAACCTTGGGTTCCGTGAGTGCTTAAAGCACCTTTAAATGGACACGGTGTCTTGCTGTATAAATTGGGGAAGAGGAACATTTTGTCAGTATCATTGAATATATTCTGAGTTTTTTTTAAAGTAAGATTGCATTTAAGAGATTTACTTGCGTTCAAAAAACACATGAAGAGTTTGGACCTTTTATTTGATTTAATATAACATGCTCCAATCATTATATAAAAAACACCGGATTATTTCAGGAATCCTTTTTCCGAAAATCACCTTAGAATTGCTTTCCCCCCAATGCTTCAAAAGTGCACAAAAATATAGTGCTTCTTGATTGAAGGAAGAGTGTAGATTTTTTTAATGTTAAAATTAGAAAAACATCATTGAAAGCTGCTTATCTTGAATATTTTAAGGGTTTTCAAAAGCGGAAGGAATGATTTTAATTTACGTTGCTCTCTCTGAAGTAACACTAAGGCTATTCGCATAACGCCTAAGAGAACCGAGCTCACTCGAAGAGGATTTAGAGCTACGAACTGATCCCCCGGGAAACAACCACCTCTGCGCCCAGTATTTATTAAACAAAATCATAATGTACAGTTTTAACATCAGTACACAGTAAATTTACACAATACAAAGATAACTGCACGATATACGTACGCAATTACATAATACAAATAGACTAAGCAAAAATAACAAAAAGCTGTGGATTATGTACTTTTGATTCAAATAACGAAGTTGATGCTTGAGCTGTGGCGTGAGTGAATATTAACGTCGAACTGTTCAGCTGCACGAGGGCTTTTGGTGACGGACCACGTAATTTTAAACCATGGTCAAGTGACGTGGACGACACCTGAGCTGGAATATTTTTTTTTTTATCGAATTGCCGTAAAGAACACGCATGACGTCAACATCAATAGTTTTGTTTCTTGTACTCTATCTGCCTTATTCATACTTTCTGCGACATATATTTTATTTGAAAAGTGTGTAGGAAGAGAGAAATTTGTATACGAAACTTGACTATCGAACTGTGTTTCATACCCTGGTGGAAAAACTCGCTGCGCGATCATGCGCGTTCACGTATCGCAGTGAATGAATGGGAATTTTACGTACAATTTGGAAACTCGAACTCTTGATCTTGAAGGATCTGTGAGAGTTTCTTTTTTTTTTAGAATGAAAGCTCCATTCAAAACACCGTGAAAGCTGTGCAGGGTTAATGAAAAATGTCATTAAAAAATACAAAAAAACATTTTTCCTATATTGCGTTTTTTTCCAGATTAGTGGCTGTGTATGTAAGCCGCTTACTTGATTCACTTTAAATATCTTCCGAAACTTTTCTGCTTATACACGGAAATATACCATGACACTTTTCAGAATACCACGATAGGTATCCAACTACCCTAAAATCGTAATTTTTTGTTTTGAAAATTGGCAATTTTTTTTATGATTTTATTTTATAGGCTAACTTATTAGTTTTATAAAAATACTATGATTTTTTTTATTTTCCATTCACTAGTACAAAAACTACAAGTGTTTTAGTAAAAGCAGATGCCATAACTTTACATAAGATGTCAAACTTTAAAATGTGTTTGACTCGAAATGTGTGTGTGTGTGTGTTTCCCGAAAAGCTCAAACGGGGACAACGCTTGCTCAAAAAGTTTTAAAAATAATTTGCTGGAATTTTTTGTGTATGTTCTGCATAACAGTAGACATGTTTTAGCATTTAGATTTATCAATCACTTTTTTATTACAAAATTTACAGTTCTTTATGTGATTATAATCACGTTTTTTTTTCAAGCAATTTCATATAACTAAAATGAAGTGCTCTAGTTTTTTGTAAAAATTAAAATATCTCTTAACCTGGAGGTCGTTTCAAAAAGGAATAGCAAAGTGATACATCAAAATGGAAAAATTGAGAATTGGTTCATTTGCTGTTTGTGCAGAGAGAGCCTCGTTAATGTAATTTTTTTTGTATATTTTTACTCATTTTAATAGTAATAATTTATTTTTATCTTCTTAATTTTAGTCTTTTTTTTCTTAAAATGTATTAAATAAATCTAAAAATCAAAAAAAAAATCTCCATATCTTCGCCTTTTTTTTTTAAGTTGTCCTTAGTTGGATACCTTAATCGTGGAACATTTAAAGTTGAAATGTAATACAAAATTTGAAAACAGTTAATTAGGGGATATGCACCAAAAAATGGTATGCTAACCAAATTGTAAGTCCGAATACAAGTGCCACAGTGCGAGTCTGCGGAACATACTTCGATCTGGCCCATTCCGAGCGGATCAGATGCCTTGATTGGCTGAAAGCGGCGAGCATCCCATCCAGTTGGCACTCCTCTCTCGACAACTTCCCAAGAACTCAGCTAATGATGCAATCCCAGGGAACGGGAGGTAATTAACACAGCACACTACATCATGTAGCTTCTGGGATTCCGTCCTCTATCAAAACCTCCATCCCCTGTCAGGATGTCGGGCAACTCTGTCTGGAATGCAAAGAGGGTGTGGGATGGTCTGCTCTCCGGTAGCACGTGAAGAAAAAAAAAGTCCACTTGACATTTTGATGAATGGTCGTCCTGTTACCTTCCTTCATCATGAGAAAGCATAGCACTGCATCATCTTGAAAGTCATCTTGGAAATGGTTTGATTTTTATAAGATCCTTCTTTGTTTTGCTTGGTGCATAAGTAGACGTACTTTTAGATTTGTCATTGTCTTCAAATTTCGTTTTGCAATGCGCGCGTTTTGCGCAGAGGGATTGTTTAGGAATAATAGTCTTGGTTGTGTGGTGAATTTTCAGACACAGATAAATAGCTGTTTTGCTTATTTATTCTCTTCGTTGCTGGATGCTATTGTTTCTTTAAGCCGCAAATTAGATTTTTTTGCTGCCCATACTGGTTTTTGTTTCTCAATTGCTTTTGAAGTGTTTTTGAATTTGATTCTAAATAGATTGATGAAATTATTTAGTACTGAATTCAAAGTATTTTAATATGATCTTAAAACTATGCTCACAATTATATTCGGTATTGCAGTAATTTTTTTATTTTGACTCGTTTATCTAATATGATTTCTACATTATAATGTTTCATATTATGCTATCCTAAAATATATAATGGTAGCCAGATGGAGCTCTCGGAGTTCAAATCGATTAATGGGTGTCGAATACTGATCTCAATCTTTAAGAAAGAAAAAAAAAACATCTATTACAAAGAGGAGTTACGCAGAATGGAACTAGACTTACAAATCCTTATATGACTTGGTAAAAAATATGGGAGAGTGTGGTATTAACTCTCCCTCAATAATAAAATTATTTTTACTCAAATAATTATAAACTAAGTGTACTTATTTAAATAATAAAATTAAACGAGTAACTCACACTAAGAATATTTTTGTATTTGTCTAAACCAATTGTGGGCAGACTTTTCCTAGGTTTTGCGGTACACCTTGTGACATAGGTGTGGTAGGTTAAAAAAAATGTCTACAATATTTATTGTGACTTATTAATAAATAAGGAATATGTGTATTTACCTGCATAAAACTACAATAAAAACAACTCACTCTTTTAAAACCGTGTTTAAAGCAAAATGCTAAATACAAATAATCATAGCCAAAAATATAATAAGATCAAATGATGCATTTATGATCAAACAATTCAAAATACATTAAAAAATAAATTTCCATCTAAAGTTAGTTCTTGTAGTTATAGTCAATAGAAGACTTAAGTCTGCATATATTGTCCCCAATCTTGAATATCTCAGTTTATAATTACTAACTGCCAGTAGCGCACACAGGAATTTTTCAAGGGGGGTCCGGGGTCGAAAGTTCACCATTCTTGTATCATGTTCCTTTTGATTTTGTCGATTTTCGGGAACAAAACACAGTTGAAAACTAATTATTGAATAAATAATTAGCATTAATTAATAAAATTAATCATTAATAACAAATACTTAATTAAATTTTACGTACTTCGTACTTAGAATTATGATCAATCGGGAAAAAAATCAAGGGCTTTGGGAGGCCCCTTGTGTGCGCCACTGCTAATCTTGCACTGAATTCTAAGTAATCATTTGTGAGACGGGAATGATAAGTTTTCTTAATTATAGTCATCGTTGAAAATGTAGATTCACATTAGTAGGTGGAGCCAAAGAACGGTTTTAAATGAAGTGCAACTTTTTAAAATTAGGATACTTTACTTCGTCCTTTAGATTCCTAAAATTATTCGTTGGTTCTGAACTACGTGCTTTTAAAATTATGCCATTTTGATTAAAATTTCTCCCAAAATGTCTTCGTGGGCCACCAGTGAATCGCGGTCAACTTAATGCCCATCCCTGATCTATACAAAGATGCTAAATGTTAATAAAAAATCATTTGAGTATATATGTAATATGTTTCCTAAAGTAAATTTAGTTTAAATGTTATCTGCTTCAGAAGAAAAAAATTTACGGGATCAATTTCCAAAAGTAAGTTAATTTTTAATGCCAGTTAAAAACAATCTACTCAATTGAAGAGGATTTCATGTTGGAAAAGGGAATTCGATATTCTCAAAATTTAAATATATATATAAGAATTGGAATTTATCAATTCATTTTTTCTGTAGGGCATAAATGTTAGTCTGCATTGTTACAAATAATATTGTCATTCTTCTGCTCAATTTTAATGCTCTAATTGGCATTTCATTGTGAGAGAAAAAAACAACAACTCCATCCTCAGAAAAATGTTAGTCTGCATTCTGCGACTAACTGAAACGTAACAACCATGATTTATATGCTCATGGTAATTCTAAACTTAGTTTTCTGCCATCGTATCCGAGACCTTTGATCCTTTGTCCTGTTTCATCACTGTGATCTTCCGGGGTCTTCCTGCCAACTGCGCATACATTTCCCTTCCTCTGACACGTCCCGTAACCGGAGGCATTTCACGTCATTAGTTAGCGCACTCGTTACGACCCTGACAAATGCGAGAGTTCTCCCGGCGTTCGAAGGCATTCCTGTTATGCGGACACAGACAAATTGTATCGCACATTTGTCACACTTGCTATCTTTAGTGGGTAAAATGTCGCGGAGGGATCCTTGGTGGCGTTTGTTATTTTGGACCAATTAATAAGGTTACCATCTACGTTGAGGGTGTCTTAATGAATATGATACATACAAAATTAGAGCACTATCAAATGCAAAAATATCTCGCTATTACACTGAAGTTTTCCAGGCGGGTCCAAGGTCGAAAGTCCACCATTCTTGTATCATGCTCCTTCTGATTTTGTCAATTTGGGGGAACAAAAAACGGTAAAAAAAAGTAATTGTTGAATAAATAATTAGTATTAATTAATAAAATTAATCACATCAAAAACAAATATTTAATTTATTTTTACGTATTATATATACATTTAAAATTATAATCAATCGGGGGAAAAAATCAAGGGCTTTGGAAGGGGTCCGGACCCTTATGACACCCCCTCCCCTTTTGTGCGCCACTGCGCTATCAACATCATGTTCTAACTTGTAAAAGCGCATCTCATTTTTATGTATCAAAATATATCCCATATTTCCTCTAGAATCATCGACTAATATTTTAAAGTTTTAGGAGCTGAAATGAAAACCAGCAATTATGTATTGAAAGTTTCTCTAAATTTAAGTTTTTTTATTGTTTGTTTTGTTCCTAATTTTGAGCTCAATTAAGTGGCCACGGTAGCCGAGTGGTCAAGGTATCGGATCGTGGCTGGCCTTGTCACGAGTTCGAGCCTAGTACCACTAAAGATCCGTCGTGTAGCGGAGCGATGCACGTTAAATCTGTCGAGAGCTCAAACGTCCTTCCGTTGGTGTGGTGTAGCTAGGAAAGGGGAGTGCCAGCTCAGATGTCGTCCACGTCATTTGACCATGGTTCAAAATTACGTGGTCCGTCGCCAAAAGCCTTCGTGTAGCAGAGCAATGCGACGTTAATATTCACTCACTCACTTGAGCTCAATTACAACAAAGAAATTTATATTAAAAACTACACATTTTCCCTAACGGATTCATAACATTTCTTTTAAATTTTCTAGATTAAACCCTCATACAGTGTCGCGCACATGGTTGTATCCTAGAGCAGTGCTCCGCAACCTTTTTATCGCTGCGGACCGGTTAACGTTTGATAATTTTACCGCGGCCCGCTGAGAGTGGGACACGTTGATTGTTTATATTTTAGATTGTTTTGATTTAACTATTGTAATTTAGTTACATTTAAATATGCCTTCAGAATAAAATATAGTTACACAAAAAATGAATAAAAGTGATTTAGCGTGGAATATAAAATGATTTCCGCGGAAAGTTGCGCAAATACGAGAGAAATGCAACACTTTAAATAAAATGGCAATTAATGTTCTTTAGGCGGCCCAGCACCATTTGATCCATGGACCGGGGGTTGCGGATCACTGTCCTAGAGGTCTGAACCCCCAGTCCTTGATTTTTTTTCGATTGGTTATAATCCTATGTATGTATTACGTAAAATTTAATTATGTATTTGTTATTAATAATTAATTTTATTCATTAATGCTAATTATTTATTCGATAATTAGTTTTGTATTGTTTTTGTTCCCGAAAATCGACAAAATCAAAAGAATATGTTGGGCGTCGTATTGGAGGATGACACCCAAATGGTGGACTTCCGATCCTGCCCCCCCCCCTTGAAAAATTTTTGTGTGTGCGCTACTTATTCCTTTAACACATGAAAGAAAGAAAAATAAGAAAACCTGCAAATCAATAAAAACGTTTATTTATGCCTTTTCAACTGAAATAATAATAATAGTAGTAGTATTTATTTTAGAAAAATATTTAAAATTTTGTTTTGTGTGATATATTTGGAAGCAAGGTGTAGGACATAGTACAACATTGCTATTATTACACATATAACGACTTTTTTTTTTTCTTTCCTTTGCTATACCTTTAAGCACACACACAGTCCAATGTCTTGTGGGGGTTTTTTTTTCTATATTTGTGGAACAAAACTGGGTAAATAACGTTTCATAAGACGTAGAATTCCAAAAGATTTTGGTCTGCCCGAATTTTTTATATTTGTATCTTTATGATAACTTTGTATAAATCTTTCTATACTAATTTGTTTCTGTGAAATCTAAATTTTTTTTTCACCTCAATTTTTTTTATACAAAATGTATACGTTCCAAATGAAACATTACTTTTTATAATATTTATCTAAATTTGATATAAACTTTATCTGAATCTACGAAATCACGACGGGATACATAGCACTCAATCTCACTAGTGCAGATGGCGATCTCTTGTATTCGAGTGTGAAAATTACAGCTGCATAAAATACGATTTCGCTCGAATTATCTCGATTGTGCACAGTTTTGCCTGTTTAGCGCGATCGAGTTTCGACGTTAAGTTATTAACAACGACTTTTTTTTAAGTATAAGATCAGTAAGTAAACAAATTAAAAATATTCTCCTTAAAAAAACATACACTCTCTTTTGCATGGGGTTTTCTATTATGCACCTTGTCCTTATCTTCAGCCCATCGAGGGCACTCATTTCATTTTATTAATTTTAGTAATTTCTTTCCATCAGAATTCAATTTAAATCATTGGGCATTCAAGAAGGCGTGACTTCTATTTTTTTGCTCTCGTTTCCGCCCCTTGGGAAAGGCGACTCTCCCCCTTTTGATGGACATCGCATCAGTGTTCGGACAATCATCGGCGGCCAGTTTTGCCCTGGGTAATGCCCGCACATGACAGGAATATTCAATGAAGCTCTTTGTGTTGTTGCAAACACCGACATTTTTAGGTCCCGTCCCTCGTGGTTATTCTGTAGGAATCACTTGAGAACCAAATTTACCTGGGAAAAAGGACCCAACTGTCTGTCATTTTGTGACGATTAATTAAATTGCATTAACTATCCTTATGCCCATTGGCATATAAGCATTGTTAACTATTGAATGTCTTGGAAGGTGTATCTCAGCTTTCAAGTACCAGAAGACTGAGCCCTCCAAAAAAATTAGAAATATTTATCTAAAATCTGAACTTAATAATAAAAAATTTTTTTTAAGTTTATGTAAACACTCTGAAAAGTTTGAGGGGTGTGGGATAGGGACAACGTATAAAAAATATCCTGAAATAAAAATATCCTGACATAAAATCTAAGGTGATAAATAAGAACTACATAAAGAACCATGTAGAAAATATGTAAATCTAAACCCCCAATGCGCTTAGAAATTGGTTTTTCAAAGAAAGAAAAACTATGTCCGAATAGAAACTAGGGCAAATTTTTCTGTAAATTACTTAAAAAATAATTTTGTCTCAACAGTCTAGAGGTGTGTACATTGATCAGATGACGATTATCAGCTTATGTAATTAGATAAAGAAATATATGCAAATATAATAAAATTGATGCTATATCGACATACTTTTGTTAATATAATGTTATAACATCGAGTAGCTGGTTTCAGTTGTCATATTGAGCCATACATATAGCATAACCTGGTGTTATTGGATTTTTTTTTAATTTGCATGTTTTGGAAACCATCTGCCGCATTGTTTTTTAAGTTATTTTTATTTTTTATTCATATTATGCAGTTGATGGACTTTTTTTTATATACCTCTTTAAAACACGCACACACAAAAAAGGAGCGCATAAAAATAGGTTTGAATGTACCTCTCTGTCTGCCTTTGACCGAGCCAAGTTCTTTAAATTTTAGGAACTTAGTTGCACACTCTGCTTTTGACCGACCCAAGTTCTTTAAATTTTAGGAACTTAGTTGCACACTTAAATGATTCCTGACCCGAGAATTGATGAAACTCCGGTTTGTTAGTACTATTGTGGCCGCGGGAGCCGAGTGGTATAGGTATCGGATCATGGCTTGCCATGTCACGAGTTTGAACACAGTACCGCTAAAGCCTCGCCGTGTAGCGCAGCGATGCGCGTTAAATCTGTCGAGAACTGAAACGTCCTTCCGAAGTCCTTGAATTTTGTGCTGCATATTAATGAAAAACTAAAAAAGAGGATTATAAAAAAATTGTTGAAATGTATTTTTGTTTTGTTTTATGATTTAATCGCTCTATTAATTTTATTACATTAAATTAGACAATTCGATTTACAATTTACAGAAATAAATTTTTAAGAATCGAATTTGCTGATTTATCTTTTATTGATTTTTGCGTTAACATGTATAGCTAAAAAGTTGTATCAAACTATGAAATTTATGTTATTTTGAAATTTTAAGTTTGTCAGGTACATTTTAATTGAATTTCTTGCATTAAATTATCATAAGTTCATTAAGTAGGGGGAATTACGTGAATCAGTACAGAAAAATCAAAAGCTATAGACCCCATCCCCTTTCCTAAAAAATAGTAAAAACGTTTTGCAACTCATGTTTCATTTTGCTTTTTGAGAAGTATTACTTTTTTTACCTGTTCATGTGAATTCTCTAAACGTTATTATAATTTTATAATTGAATTGCATGTTTCGCTTAAACGAGTCTGACCTGAGATATAGTTTACGACAGTCATCCTAGTGAGCGTTCAAATAGCTATCTATGGTATCCTGTAACTTCTCGCGAAAGTTTTGTAGACGGTGATTCCAACTACAATTCACCCTATAAAATAGTATGGTTTGTTTCAAGTGAATTGAAACAGTACTTCATATAAGACCTTCACATACTTAAAGTGGAAATCAAAGGCAGTAATTCATAATCGTCCTCATAAAGCAGGATCTTGGTTAAAAAATAAATCGATGAGGTCCGTCATGAACTATCCTACTGCGGACCAGTCACCAAGTGGTTAAGGTATTGAGTTTATGGATGCCGAACCACATGTTGGAACCCTGATTAATTGTTAGACGTCGTTTAGAGGAGTTTATGCTCGTTAAACCTGACGGTGCTTAAAATATTTACGCTGGCTTTGAAAAGTAAGGAACAGGCTCCTCGGGGTTTCTTCTGATTGGTGGTCGTTTTTGCCAAGTGGTGATTGTAACGAACTCGTGGCTAGCATTGTATTTGCCCAGTCGTAAGCTCGAGACTAGATACCAGTAAAGACACGCCGTATTTTCGCTGTAAGTCCTCACGTTGTCTTGCTGAGAAAATTTGGAGAGTGTGGTGCCTGCTCAGGTATCATCCATGATACTTGACCTTCTTCAAAATTACGAATTCCATTGCCTTTAGCTATCGTATAGCTTTAAAACGCGGCAATCATTATCTGACCTTGGTTCGAATCAATGGCGCACACTGGGGGGGGGTCCGGACCCCCCCAAGCCCTTGATTTTTTTTCCGATTGATTATAATTCTGAGTATATATAGTATGTAAAATTTAATTAAGTATTGTTTTTACTGATTAATTTTATTAATTAATGCTAATTATTTATTCAATAATTAGTTTTTTACTGTATTTTCTTCCCGAAAATCGACAAAATCGAAAGGAGCATGATACAAGAATGGTGAACCTTCAACCCCGGACCCCCTTGAAAAATTCCTGTGTGCGCTACTGGTTCGAATATATGAGACAGACTGGGGCTAGCGAGAATGCCTTAACCCGAAATGATAGTCAGAGATCTTCTTGATATAATAATGATAGTTAACCTAAACTAGAACCAAGTCAAAGCCTTTTGTATTTTGAATGAAATCATACTATATATTGGTTTGACGATAAATGTTTTACATCTCTGAATCCTTTAAGTCTTCCAAACCACTGTGATGTTGATGAAAATTTAGTCAGAACGTGATCCATTACATAATAGTTTAAAAGTTTCAGAATCAATTATTTAATTTCGGCAGATCCTTGGAAAAGTTTTGGAAGGAAGAGGTAGCCACTTGACCCCGGCGCTATCTTCCTCGCCCCGCGCCATCATTAATCAAGCTCTCTTTTTCACTCCTCGATCAGCCATGGAGTCTGCCCCCACCTTTAATGCGAAAATCATGCTGCGAAACGAATCCCCTTTCCACCGAATCCTGAAATATTTATTTGGTTCTCGTTAGAGTACTAACTTCTGCTTCGGGTGATTTATCATCGCGCTCACGCGTTTTTAGCGGACGCGCGATTAATTAAATGTTCGTGTTAATGTCAAACTATGTTTCAATCCGGGCTGCTGCTGGCTCAGAGGTCTTCTGAACTCGGAAAAGGCGGTGTTGCTATTGCGTACAGACTCTCCGGAAAGCTTTTGGGGGGTTGTTGGTTCGTGAGTTCGTAGTGCTAATGCAGGAGTTTTTTAACCTATTTCATAAGCCCCTGTACGAGTAATATGAAGGCCTTTCCCTCTCTTCTTTCGCAAATGGACTCTCCCTCTCACGACTTTAATACATTAGTATAGTGCAGATTCATGAGTAAAATAAAGTTTCGAAAGAAATCAGGTTTATTTAAAAACAGTATATCAAAAATATCCAAGTCCCTTTCATAGCTTATTAAATAAAACTAAAATAATTATTATCAGTGAAATTGCATAAGAGTTACAAATTCTTGAGAAAATTTGTTTATAACAGTTTGGATCAAAATTGTTATTTACGTAACTGAGCTGGGATGAATTTTGGGTGACAGATACAATTAATTGTAATGCAGCTTATATATAATATTTTTTGTGCCCCCTTCCCTCAAAAATACAAAATTCAATTAATTGTAATTAGAAATTAAGATAAGTTGATGTTATCCTCCTCATACAAGCTCAAACTGACCGCAATTGCCGAGTGATCATGGTTGCAAACTCCTGGATGGCGTGTCCTGGGTTCGAATCGTTATGCCACTGAATGCCCTCCATGTAGAGGGACTGAAGCAGGTTAAATCTCAAAATCATTCCGTTGACTTGGTGGAGAAGTTTGGAGAGGGGGATGATAGCTCAGTGTCGTCTTCGTCGCTTGACCATGATTCAAAATCACGAGGTCCATCACCAATTGCCTGGTGTTACTTCTCAGTGAGCCGTTAAAATGAACCCCATTCACTCATTTGAGAGGTGTTGTACAGCGCCACCTATTCGTTTCCTTCTTTACTTTCATCTATTATTAGATTTATAACAGTGTTCCATCCCTTCCCACCAAGTTTGTCTTTGAAATTATGTCATTTTGTACATATAAAATATATTTCCCACCTGATATATGTGGTAAACTTTTGAAATGTTTCTCTGTGTTTTCAATGTCATAAAAAAATAATCGAGATAAAGGGTGATAAATTAATTTATTAAAAGGGGGGGAGGGTGTGATAAATTATATATAACTATCTTGCTTTTAGAGGACATGGTACGATTCAATTGACCAAAATCGATCGAAAAATCGAATTTAATTTTTTTAGCCTGGATTATTCTTTTTATATTTGTCTATAACCTCACAAAATTTGAAAGCTCTAAACTTAAAAAATGTAGAATTATGATAGCTTTTACGTTCGTTTTTATTCACATCCTTATGGCAAATCAAAACTTTAAACTCACTTATTTCAGAAAGATACAATAACTAGTTTGTCTTCATTTAAAATGCTAGGGCTTTTTTTTCTATTGTGCCTAATGCTTTGAATTTTTTTTTTTTTTTTTTTTTTTACCCATTGCCAGTAGTACATGTAACAAAAGTTGGTATGCATTCTTGAATCAAAGCAATGCTTATTTTTTAAAAAATAATTGAACGCAGAATTTATACATTTTTTAAGGAATTTTTAGTAAGCATTCATAAAAAGAGGTATTGTACGAATACCAATCATGTTATTGCAAAACCCATACCAACTTGTGTTATACATAGTTTGTCGTACTTGTAAATCAAATTTCAAGCTCGTACGCAAATTTTTGTAGGAGGAGTAGGTAGCATTTTAAAATCACTTCAGAAATTTTAAGTTTTTCCCTTAAAAAATTATATGGCTAGCTTTTAATGAAATTTTGAGCACAAAATTTGTTTTACATAGTACATTCACATAGGAAGCACAACCAAAAAAACTTAAAAATCCTTAAATATAAGTTTTTTAGTAATTAAAATGTCTAAAAATTCAAAAAATTCTTGTTTAATATATATGAATTAATTACTAAAAAAGTTTTAAAAAATTAGAATTTAAACTATTTAGCATGAAGAGGAAAAAAAATGCCCCCGAAAATCGAAGAAACATCTGTTCCTTTCAGCTGATGAAAGCTAAAAGTTATTTTCCTATTATCTTCCCATATACATACGTGCCTATATCTGACCATTCCCTAGCCTTAACTCATTTACAAACACATAAATAATCCAATTTACAAATTTGAATGTTCAAAAATATGTCCAACACATAAAACTGCCCCTTCCACCCTTTCTGACAATAATTCATGTTCCTTTCAGTTTTGAAATCCCTCCCACGCAATCCGTACCAAACGACATCATTACGAATCTCCAACAGCGAGGGAGCATGCAATCTGTCGTCAAATATTGTCCCCATCTGTCAGTGTCTCGTTAGGACATCCCCCCTCCCTGGCCTGTTTCTCGCACCCCCTCCCTGTGTATTTGTGACAGGGACACATATGTATTTCGGGTGACTTTTTTCACCCCACTTGCCCTTTGCCCTCTGCACTGTCTCCGTCGATATAGACTGGTGTGAAGTATAGTGTTGAAATATCGCCTGACAGTGCATGTCTAGTAGTTTCGTTGTATTAGGGTGTTTGATTTATATCTTTTCTGTGTTTAAATGTTTTTATTCTTATGCTGTATTACCTTTTTTTTTATGTACGAAAAGCTTAAGCGTTGCTAGATTTTTTTTTAAAAGAATATTTATTTTAAGCAGATTTTATGGCATGGTTCCGTCTGTCCCTATCAATCTATAAATGCTTATTCTGTTTTGTTCGGCATAGTTTATTACATATGTTTTTTTTAAGGCTGCATTTGCTTAACATTAATGATATATATTGTCCTATACTTTTGAATCAGGATCCTCACTTCTTTGCGTGGCCGCTGTAGCCTAGTGGTTATGTCACGGAGTGGCCGGCATGTTATGATTTTGGGCCCTAGTGTCTCTGAAGATGTAAGATGGGCTGATGCATGTAAAATCTGTCGAAGCTCAAACTCCTCACATTGATGTTGTAGTTTGGAGAAGGGGTGATAGCTCAAGCGTCGTCCTCGTCACATGACCATGGCTCAAAATTACGAGGTCCGTCGCCAATAGCCCTCGTGTTGCTTTATAGGGGGACATTAATAAACACTCTTATTTAATCCACTTTGCTTTATCGCTGGGTCTCTAGCGAAGTCCATATAGTTTCTTCATTTCTTCACTGGCGCTACAACCCTGGATGGACCCTGGCCCTCAGAATTCCATTCCATGCCATTCTGCTCTTGGCTAAGCTTTTTCTAATTCGTCACCTTAATAGTTTTCAAGTCTTTGTCCAGGTAGTCAATCCGCCTTATTTTTGAATTGTCTTTTTCGGGTACCAAATAGTTTATCCAAGATCTCCAGGCTCGACTGACCTGCAGTTTCACTTAATTTAATTTGTACTGAAATGTGTATAGGTTCGATATGGGACTTAAAAAAAATCAAACTCTTGTTCGTTCTTTTACTCTTCAAGGATATTAGTATTTGAACATTCTGTTTATTTCATCGTTGTGGAGGGGAGTGTATTATTAGCATTGCACTCTTTGCGACGTACCTTGGTCAAATGGTGAGAATGACATATGAGCTGCCTCCGTTCTCTTCACTTCCATGCCACGTCAATATGAGGACTGAGCCATAACAGATTTAACGTGTTCCAGCCCCTCCACGCAGTGGGTTTTCTGTGGCACTGGGCTGAAACTCATGACACGACGGCCACTTGACTGCTATTCATTGTCGTGGAAACCAGAGCTTCAGTTATGTCATTGACAAATCAATGGGATTCATTTACTCCCCCTCGTCCAGTTGAACATTAAAGTTGCATTGATCATCGTATTGTTTACAGCGTAAATCTGGGTCAAGATTGAAATTTTGGCGTTCTTTGTTTATTATTTTATGTAATTTCTTGTATAATAATATAAAATGCTGTTGAAAACCAAAGTGTAAGGATTCTTAAAGATGAATACTAAAGTACTGCTGCATGTCCTGTTGAGAACTCTCTTTACTTTAGTGATAATTCCCACAGCCATATATTGTAACCAAGTGGTCATGATTGCCGTTGTTTTAGTCGAGCCGCATGTTCTAGTCGTGATGCCATGAAAGATACGTCGTGTGTTGGAGCTGATGCACTGTAAAACTGTCGAGACTTCCATTCCATACCTCGAATTTGGTGTGTAAGTTTGAGAAATGGGCTGCCTGTCCAGGTGCGTACTTGTCACATGTCCGTGGTTTAAAATTATGAAGTCTTTCGCCACTAACTGTCGTGTTGCTTGTAAATCAATGCTATGTTATCGACAATAAGCAATACTTCCCAACAGTGGCACACACAGGAATTTTTCAAGGGTGGGGTCCAGGATCGAAAGTCCACCATTCTCGTATACGCTGCCCAAGTTATTCTTGTGATTTTGTCGATTAATAATTAGCATTAATTATTAATAACAAATACTTCGTTAAATTTTATGTACTATATTAAATAGGATTCAGTGACGCATACAAGGGGATTCCGGATCCCTCCAAAAAAAACCCTTGATTTTTTTTTCGATTGATTATAATACCATGTATGTAGTACGTAAAATTTAACTAAATATTTGATATTAATAATTAATTTTATTAATTAATGCTAATTTATTCAACAATTAAATTTTTACTGTTTTTTGTTGCCAAAAATCGACAAAATCAAAAAAAGTGTGGCGTATTGGAGCATGATACGAGAGTGGAGAACTTTCATCCCTTGAAAAATTCCCGTGTGTGCCACTGATAGGATTATAATCAATCAAAAAAAATCAAGGTCTATGGGGGGAGGTCCGGACCCGGGGATCCCCATCCCCTTGTGTGTGCCCCTGCTTCCCAGTATTCAAGAAAATAAGATATAACTAGTGTAGAATTAAGTACATGATTTGTAATTATCAGTACTGATAAATAGATGTAGACATCAAATAAGCAATGTGTACAAAATTAAACTAAAAGTATAGCACTGTAAAAATTATAACGATAAATCTTTTACAGTTGAATGAAACTTTTTTTTTTCCTCCTTTTTTTCTTGGGTGTTTTCTCTTCAGATGATCGCCTATCTTGCGCATCTCGAAAATCTCATTCTTTGAAAATCCATTTATTAAAAAATCCTTGATGCGTCGATTCCAAATTTCACTTTGTACCTTTCCATTCACATTTCCTTCCATCACAATCTTATCATTAATGTGACAATCAATGCGTCTCATTAAGGCTTTTGCGGGAAGATCAGACTTCGAACAAAAATAAGACCCTGGCTTCCTGTCATGTGTTACGGGAACGAGCGCGCCTTTTGTTTTTTGGAACATTTTTACCTTGTTAGGAATCCGAACGAACACCCCCCTCTGGCCATTGTTCATTTTTCACGACGAAACGTGTATCCTGTTTCCAGCGCGTTCCTTGTCCATTGTTAGCCCTACGCAACCGTTGTCAGGGTGTTAAATGGAAATTTAGCGGTCCAGCGGTTAAACATCGCCTTTTAGAACACCGTAGGGTGTAAAAAGGGGTGGAGTTTATTTTCGGATGTACCTTACCGTCAGTCTCCATTGGGTCGAGGTGTGAAGTGTTGCTGAGGGAAAAAAATGTTATAAGGAGGGAAATCTATAGCGACACCGTTGTATGGGGTCGCATGCATTAAATTAATGACTTCTTCAAATGGAACCCCAACTTCCTGCAGCCATTTAGCTTCTGCGCGGTAGATTAGCTTCTCTTTTCTTTCTAAAGTAGGGTTCTAAAAGGGGTCTTTTGTAGAGTGCTATACTTTGTTTCGCTTTACATGTTCTTTTGAATAACGATCAGTATGGGGTTTTACGTAGCTTGTTTTGAATGATGGATTGAGATTTGATGTAAGGAAAAAAAATCTCAATTTAATATTTACTGTATTCAACAAGATTGTGAAACGTGCAACGTGAAGTCTGCCTCATTCTTTTAAAAAAATAGAGTATAGCTTTAAAATTTTTTTTTTTTCAGTTCCTACTATTAGCTTACACTCTCTATTTATCTTGATGGAATTTTCAGTCGTTAATAAAATACATTTTAAAGCGCTCAATTGAGCTGGAATTGTATGTACATGATTATTTTGGATGACAATACAATAATTTGACTATAATTAATACAAATTAATTGATTAAAAGTAATTATTTAAAGAATTACAAATACAGTCACATTGGCATCATTTTTGAAGACTTGTGTCAAAACTTGAAAAGGTTTTTTTCTCGCGTTTTAAAGCATTCAGTTGAACTGAAATTTTATACACGTGATTGTTTTGGATGACAAAATGATACTTTAATGATAATTAATAAAAATTAATTACCACTTAATGTTGTGATTCTGTCCTATGTATATATATATATTTATATTAATTGTAACTATTTAATAAAAAGTAGCTAAAATAAAATTTTTCCTTGTTGATCTAAGTAGGGTAATTTACTTAATTTTTTATTTTTGTATTACTTTTTTTTTAATTTAACTTTTTAGCGTTGAATTTTGTTTCTGAACACAAGCAAAGAATGGAAATGGCAATAAAGAGAAAGTCATTCACTTTAACATAAAACTGAAATAGTAATATTTGTTTAATTTATTGTTTTGTGTGGGAACCACTAAGTGTGGCCATGGTAGACCAGTAGTTATAGTCTCGGACTCGCGTGGCCAGCATGTCATGAATTCCGTGGTGTTACTGAAGACCCGTCGGGTAGAGGAACTGATTCACGTTAAATTTGTCTTGCTCAAAATCCTCCCGTTGCCGTGATGAGGTAGTTTGGACGGTTGCGTGGTAGTTGCGGACACTCCGTAACGCATCGTGGTTTGAGCGGACACATTTTTTCCTCCATCTTATAACAGATAAAGGGTGCAGATAAATAAGGAAATAAATACTTTTAAAAATCACAAATATAATTTAGAACAGTATTTTAAGAGGCAAATCTCTTTCACTTGGGATAACGTTTTTCTTTTTTTACCGAAGTTTTCTGCTTTTACACTCGATTATCGAATTACAAGGATAAATACATTTTTTCCAATCAAATTTAATTATTTATATTGAATTGTTAATATATTATAGTGCGAAGGCATTTTAAACGTAGCGAAATGTGATCAAAATAAACACTTTCAGAGAAATATTTAAAAATTGTAAGTAACGGTATAATGAAGGGTTTGAAAAAATTTCATGAATTTTGTGGAAAACTTTATTTTAGAGTCAAATAAATTTTAGGAGAAATTAATTAATTTCATTAATTTAAGTAAAGATAAATACGAGAAGTAAAATTTATAAAAAAGATACAAGTAAATAAAAGAAAAATAAATACATGTAAAGGAACACTAATTAACCTTTATTATAAATTTAATTATACTATTAATTTTTAAATAATTCTCTGAAAGTGTTTATTTTTATTACATTTTTCGCTGTGTTTAAAATGCCTTCTTCAATATAAATAATTAAATTTGATTGGCAAAAATGTATTTATCCTTGTAATTTGATAATCAAGTGTAAAAACAGAAAACTTAGGTAAAAAAAAAAAGAAAAACGTTATCCCGGTGAAAGAGATTTGCCACTTAAAATACTGTTTTAAATTATATTTGTGATTTTTAAAAGTATTTTTTCCTTATTTATCTGCACCCTTTATCTGTTCTAAGATGGGTGGGGGGATGTGTCCGCTCAAACCACGATGCGTTTCGGATTGTCCGCAACTACCACGCCACCGTTTGGACAGGGGGTGCCAGCTCAAGTTTCGTTCTCGCCACTTGACCGACGTTCGAAATTACGTGGTTCGTCGCCTTTTTTTTCAATAAAGACTGGACTTGGAGGTGTTGTTTTCCGAGGGATCGGTTTGTAGCTCCAAACCCTCTTCGGGTGATCTCGGTTCCTTTGGGCATTCCGTCAGTAACCCTCGTGGGGCTACGCAACTTTGGAGTAGTTCTTTAATTAAAATGTATGTGATTCCGTAATTAAATGGCGGGTGTTTGACATAAAAATGTGATGCAATGTGCAGGTGTGACACTTTCAATTGTTGAACAAAAAAATTCTTTGAGAAATGGGAGATGCATTTAGTAGTTATTAAGTGACTTTTTTCTTTTTTGAAGTATTGGTAAAGCAAATTTGCGTACCTAAGTTCTTAACTGCACTTTCTTGTGGCTTTTTATTGCCTGACATAATTTTGGAAAATATGTCGTTTTTGAATGAATACATCTTTTAAGTGACAATTTTTATTTAACTTCGATATTTTTAACCGGGATCCCTTTTTTTAGTACGAAACCGTTTGAAAGAAGCTAAATATAACAGAATAAATAAATCAAAATATTGTATATATTGTATTACACATTTTTTCCCCCTGTAAATGTCTGTACAGGATCGATCCTAAAGTGTCATCCACCCACGTGCAAAGACATAAAGTGCAGCCCCCTTGAAAACCTTTCATAACTTGACTAATACATTGCTAACCACCGTAAATGCAACACCAAGAAAGACAAGAGATAGCACAAGAAAATTTATTTTGTAGATAACATGTTGACCAAGTATCAAATTATTAAATTTATAAACTTCTGTGAAGTGTGGTTCCTGCCAGAATCAGTAGCCAGAGTAGCCGCCATTGTTGGAGATCACCGCTGCCACATGCCTCGGCATTGATTCAAAGAGACTTTGGATATGTTCTTGGGGTACAGTAGACCAAGCAGCTTCCACACGTTGCCAAAGTTGTTCTGGTGTGGCAGCTGGGGGTGTAATCTGGGTCAATCGTTGAGCAACCATGGACCACATGTTTTCTATCGGCGAAAGATCCGGAGAGCGAGCCGGCCAGGGAAGCAGTTCACTCTGGTGGTTGACGAAGAACATTTGGACAATGCGTGCCACGTGTAGTCGCGCATTATCCTGTTCAAATATGGCTGTGGCCAAGCCCTGAAGGGAAGGGAAGGAAGGACAACTGGCTCCAACACCTCGGAGATGTAGCGCTGGCTGTTAAAAGTACCGGCAATGCGTACTAGAGGAGTGCGAGAGTAATATCCAATACCGCTCCATACCATAATACCCGTTGCATGACCAGTGGGGCGGTGCATAACGCAGCTGTTCAGCATCCTCTCTCCGCGGTGTCTCCAGACTCGTCAGTAAAGACAACTTCATTCCATTCTGCCGCCCACATCCTTTTTTCATCGCACCATTGGCGGCGGATACACCTGTAATTCTGCGTCAAGGGTAGACCAAGCAATGGACGTCTTGCGGACAAACCACTCTGCTGTAAACGGCGTCGAATGGTACGCACAGACATTGAATGATGCGTTACGGACTCAATGTGCTGTGCTATGGCTCGTGATGTGACTGAGCGATCCGTCACTGCCATGCGCACAATTTGCCTGTCCTCACGTGAAGTGGTGCACTGAGGTGGATGCGATCGACCACGTCTGTCCGTCGTACTCTCCTGCATCTAACGGTCACATATCCGCATTACAGTTGTTTGGTGTCGTCCAACACGACTACCGATTTCCCCGAAAGATAATCCACAATCTCGGTAGGCCACTATCCTTCCTCTGTCGAACTCGGATACTTGATCAAAAGCTGATCGCTGTTTTCTACGAGACATATCGTTTTTTGAAAAAACCACAAGAAAAACACAATTGCCGAACTTGAAATCGTCGAAATCTCCGAACCTTAAATAGAGCTTTGAGGTGGCGCCACAGGCGCGTGCGATGTGTGTCTGTGCTGAAATTCTAACCATTTGCACACATATATCACCTCCGCTAATGTATGTTGTAAATTTCATGTAATTTGCATGCTTCCTTCAGGGTGTTGCATTTACGGTGACTAGCAGTGTATTTAACGTTGACGTTATAAACTCATCTACCTGTATAAGAGTAAAAAGTAAAACAGTAATAAAAATGGGAATAGACAAAAAAAATCACTTCTTTTCTCTATTTTGTTTTTCTAAATTCTAAGACTATTATTAAATTGCAAACTTTTTAACTTAATATTGAATTCAAACACTTCCATGTCTTAGGTAATATTAACCGTATTAGATATTTTCGTAAAACAACTTTCGCAACAATTACTTTTGAGACCCCTTTGTTAAACATTGATCCACTTTGCGCCGCCAATGTCTCTGACAATCAAGGAAACCTTTTTTATGACGCTATTGCCAGCTCTACCAAAATTCTTCTATCAAATGAAGGATGTGTGTAAAGAGTAAACATTAATGGACAATGGAACAACAAACACAATGTGCACTAACATTCTATTTTTCTTACGTTATGCTGTACCATCTGGGGCCGCGGTAGCCGAGTGGTATAGGTATCGGACCGTGGCTTGCTTTGTCACGGGTTCGAGCCCAGTACCACTAAAGACCCGCCGTGTAGGGCAGCGATGCACTTTAAATCTGTCGAGAGCTGAAACGTCCTCCCGTTGGTGTGGTGTGGTAGTTAGGAGAGGGGGTGCCAGCTCAGGTGTCGTCCACGTCACTTGACCATGGTTCAAAATTACGTGGTCCGTCGCCAAAAGCCTCGTGTAGCTGAACAGTGCTACGTTAATATTCAATCAATCAAAGCTGTACCATCTGGAAATTTGGACTTGTTTTAATTTTTCAATAACTGTTTAAAATTCAGTATGGTTATTATAAGTTTATATTATAAGTTTTATTTTGAGCAGTTCGTAAAAAATTTGGCTTCATTGATAAAACAGTATGCGACCTGCGGCCCCTTGTTTCGGCAGTCCGCTTGCGGTTCTCGCTTTGCACACCTACTAGGATCGGTGACACACATGTGATGTAGTATATGGTTTTATTTCTTTCAATTCAAAAACTATTTTTAAAGTATTTTAAAGATTTTATTGTTCCAAAATATCTTTTGGATGTCAAAGCTTAATTTTGACTGTACTTTATTAGAAGCGAACTGCTTCGCCTTCATAACCAACCAATAAGCTAACTTCGTGACTACCTCGTAATAAATGCACTCACGTGTTCTCCATTGCATTCAAACCTGACATTACAGTTGTAATGTTTATATTTGATGATTGGGTAAAAAGTTCAAGTATTAATATTCTACAAGATGCTTTTCAAAATTAAAAGAAAAATTCATATATTATATGTTTATTCTTAAATCAAGTACAATTTGTTTTTCTATGTGCGTTATTATAGTTGACAAATATGTACTTTTTAAAAGAAAGTTTTTGAACAGAGCAAAAATTGGCAACAACGAAGAGCATGAATTGATTGGTTGTAAACAAATTATTGCCTTTGTCATGTGACTATATGACGTCACATGAATTTATGAACTGATTGGCTGAACACGCGATTGCAGTTATCTTGTGATTATGACGTCGCATATAATTTTAGCCAATTGAACATGATTTCGAAGCTCTTTTTTGGTAATGTGATTATGTGACGTGTTAGGTCAGCTGGGGAACACAATATTAAAACAAAAATACCGAAGTTTTTTGATTGTCTGTTAAAAACCTACCTAAAATTGTATTACTTTGAATAAGCTGTAAGATTTGACAAAAAAAAGAGAGAGAGAGAGAGTGAAAGTATGAGTCCACTTGAAAAACCGATTTTAACAGGATTGCGTGCTGTTTATACACATTAAATATTTTTGTCAGTTAAACATTTTAAGTCTACGATTTTTTGTACATTGAAAAAAATAATTACACTGTGATTTCTGTTTATAGGCGATCCTAAGAAGACAATGAAGAAAAGGAAGTTAAATGAGGACATTATTCTTACAGCTTCAAAATATGCTAATGACGACGATGATTGAAGGTAGGATTGTGGTATTATATTTTCTTTTATGTATATAAAAGGGAAAAAAATTGCGATTTCTGGAATATTTTTTAAATATCATAAGCAAATCTGTTGCTTTTCAAGAAATAAACAATAATTATTGAAGAAGAAGTAGAAAAAAATTTCTTTTGCTGATTATTGAAAAACCTAAATAGATCATTATTGTTATTTTTAATTTATTTATTTTGGTCTGAAATAGAATATGCATTTTACGTTATAGAAAGCATCGTGATAACTCATTTTGAATTGGAAAAAAAAGGAATTTAAATACTTTAAATACGTTTTAAAAAAAGAAAGAATATAAATAAAATGATCCCATAACAATAAGAATAATGTTTAATCATGCTGACTGATGCGACTTGGAAAATTCTGTCTTACAGTTTTAATAGCAACAACTAGAGAAATCTCTTGTGAAAACTTCTAGCACTCTACCAGAGATTACTAATGTAGAAAACGCATTGGTTATGTAGAGGCATTTTCAGCCTTGCGTTGATTTAAATAAAAACTCATTCGTAAGGTTGCAATATTTTAATTTAGTCACTGACATATCACTGATTGAATACACGATAAGAAACCATAACTTGTCACGTTTTGGGAGTAAAATCGTGCGCACTAAATGCAAAAAAAAAAATGCCTTGAAACTAAACCATCTCAGACTTAAACGGGATATTTTATTTTTCCAGTGCCTTCCAGGATTTTTTAATGGAATAATGTAAAACAGCGGTTCTTAAACTGTGGTCCGCGGGCCCACAGTCTCCGCAGCGTTTTTCTAGGGGGTCCTCGATGGTCTCTCATGTCATGTTATGATTTCCCTCTTTTTACAGACTCTGAAAGACCTCGTGGAAAAAATGGACGATGTGTCATCCTAGACTAGATCACTAAATTGTTCCCAATAAAAATATTCACTAGAACATGTGTATTTCGATCAAGTACAATGGGTGATCAGTTAACGAACATAATCCGTTCCAAGACTATGTTCGCTATCCGAATTGTTCGTGAACCGATCATCGATTCACCATAGACTTCTATGTGAAATCGATTAATTCGTTGTGGAGACCCTAAAACTTAAATTTAAAAAAAATGTATAATTTCTTAGTAAGTTTCTTAAAAAATAATACATACATATAGTCTTGCATATTAATCAGTCCTTTTCATTTGTTGCTTATGGGGCGTTGAAGAACATGTCCAATGTCGATTGCTTTTCTGTCTTTTTCAGGATTTTCCGGAAGTAATTAATAGCATTGACATCAGCTTGGTTTGGGCCCCATTCTAAGACCATTGCTCTGACATCCGCCCACTTTTTCAAAAGATCTTTAAGGGCAGATGTCGGCATTGGTCCTCTTTCATCTTCCTCTTGTTCAGAAGGAGTGTTTGTGTGTTTTTTGCTGTGTTTCTTGGTGCTCTTCATTCAAAATTTCTTGGAGTTCTTCTGTCGTCAGTTCATCTTCATGTTCCATTATGAGCTCTTCTGTGTCATCCTCGTTCACCTCCAATTCCAGATCTCTAGCAGTTGTCAAAATTTCATCCATAATTTCAGGGGTGTATCCCTGATCACCTCCGAGTATGTGTTCGTTGTCCAAACACAAAAAATCTTTCTTGAAAGTGTTCGTTATCCGAACACTAAAATCTTTCGTGAAAGTGTTCGTTAACCGATCACCCACTGTATATTAATTCAGTTTTTTTATTGTTTGCGGTTACATAACCATTGATATAATGTAATATTTTCAAAAGATATGTTGTAGAAACACACGTGCAAAAATTAAGAACTGAATTCACACAGCGCGCCAATACGATAGCGATTGTATCCATTTCGATTTCCTAATCGAATTGCTACTGTATTATTTATTTATTTACGCCTATATTGTTTATTTATTTGAAACTAGTATTTTGTAATGCAGTCGAGACTCTATATAACGAAGTCGCTAAATCACGAAAAAAAAGCTCGTTATATAGAGGTTCATCTTTCAATTTTCTGTATAAATCACATAAAACAAACTTTTAAATTCATAAACACTATAAATTAAAAAATAAGTAATTCGCACCTTTTTGTAAATTAATATATATTCATTTTATACATCTTACCTATAAAAAAAACTAAGGAAAGTTTCTTGGCGCTTTTATCTACTTCCCGAAGAATTAAATGTTTTTCTTTGCTGTCCAAGCTCCTACGTTTTAACATTTTTGAGCTACACGAAATGAAGGAAGACTAGCTCAAGGGCACGGGGACACGAGACAACTCGTGAAAGAAGGTATCGAAGATGTTTCAGTGAATTGGACAATGAGGGTTTGAGATTGCACTGCTTGTATGAAACGTCCAGAATGCTATTGCTCTCATCGAGTTAGGCATCGAGCAAAACCAGTTCAAGATTTATGACCAACATAAAATGTGTTCAAAGAGAGAATAACTTAGAATGCCCAGAAATACTTTAAAAATAGGGAGAAAAAAATTGAATCACAAAAGAAGAAAAGTTCGTTATATGGAAAATGCACTTCGCTATTGGGAGGTTATTTTACGAAGAAAATCGTGAAATGTTCTTGGTTCCAGGAAAAAGTTCGCAATATAGAGGTTCGTAATATGGAGGTTCGACTGTATTTTTATATACTTATAAGGTTAGATGTTTACTGTTTTCTTTTTTTGAAAAATGTGTATTAAAAGTCGGTATAAATAGCAGAGGCAGTCTTAGGATTGAGGAACCTTTAAATCACTCAGCCTTGTATTCGGAGTCATAGAGGTGTGTTCAAAATTTGGGGGGTACACGGTGTGAAACTAAAACACACATAGGAACCGCGGTGATCAAAAGCTTAAAGACCGCTTATGCAAGAGAATGTTCACTGAAAGAAAGTTTCCTGGACTTTAATTAGTATTGTATTTATGGATTGAATAAGTTGTATGAATATTTGAGTGGATCGTGGTTCTATAGAGAAAAAAAAGTATTATCAATCAAATCCTACCTATTCGGAAAAGATGTTCCATGGTACGGAGATCAAGAGAAAAATGATTATAAAAAAATTTCAAAATTTTTAAAACTGCCACAAAGTGGTTGAATTTTCGAAAAAATTGGAAAAAAATTTAATTTTTTGTTTCGATGATTTTAAGACTGACGGTAAAATTATTTTTCTTCTACATATATATAGTACAATGTACTTTGGAACATTTCATAACTCCAGCTCTTTCCCCGCACCGTTGAATCAATAAGGTTCAAACTTCTTTCGGTGGCTGCAGTATCCTAGTGGTCAAGGTAACCGACTCTGGCCGGCATGTCATGAGTTCGAGCCTAGTACCGCTGAAGACTCGACGTGTAGGAGGGGGGCGATGCACGAATATGTGTCGAAGCTTAAACGTCTTCCCGTTGGTGCGGAAGTTAGGATTGGGGGGTATCAGCTAACAGGTGTAGTTCTCGTCACTTGACCATAATTCACTTGGTCCGTCGCCAAAAGCCTTCAGTTGCTGAATAGTGCGACGTAAAAACTCACTGGTCCAAGCTTCTTCCGTCCTCTGCTTTATCGTGCACTTTCATTTCGACATTTTTTAAGACTATAGCTGTTAAATGTACCTGATGTTTTTTCTTGTACCTATTTATTAGATGTCCTCTCATCGCAGTAGAAGTTAAAAAAATACTAAAATACTTGTTTTTCTTGAACAAAAATTACTTTGACTTTTTACATTTAAAAAATGCTCAATTAGCTTAACTTTTTCCCCTTGTGGCGTAAGTTAACATAAAAAGTATTTTATTTTTCCCTTCATTTATATACCAGAGAACATCTTTTCCGCATAAAAGTTTCGAAATTCTAAAACGAAAAAAAAAATCGGTTTATCCTAATGATTGTCATCAAAATACGGCTGTATATAACAGAATTTTGAAGAGCTTTCTTCTTTATATATATGACAATCACTAATTAATTTTTTTTTTTCATTTGCGTCGTATGATGCGTACAGATTTTGGTATTTAATCCAAAAGCGTTGTTCTTTTCCCATAAAATACCGAGAATGTATTTGGAGAATTTCTCCTTGGGGGCAATGAAGATATTTAAAAAAAAACAAGAAAAGATACATTCTGTTTCGCCATCTTTGACAACTTCATTCTGTCTTCACGCCTTATTAACCAAAATGACAATCGCCCATTCTGTACACGAAACTGTCACAGGTTAAAAGGTTCCTTGAATGTTTTGTGTGCCACGACAAGCGTCCGATGGACATTCCCATTCTGCTGACATTGAAGCCCAAACTGCCATTCATCAAGGGCCCAGCCCGGGGTGGGGAAATAAAGCCATGATGTTGGGGTGACGGATCAAAAGAATAGATTAAGAAAAGAACAAGATAGAAAGAAGTAGTTCGGAAGGGATTGGTGAAAAGACGAGGTGCCTCCGAATTTCTCATTTCGTTGCCGATGGCCTGGGGACAGAGGCGTGTCCAAGCGGTCAGGTTGGAGAAGAGGCCTGACTGATTTATGGCTTCGCTTTTCTAATGGATGCCGCAACATTTAATGAAGAAACGCCCACCAGCTACGACGCCCGCTTTTTTATTTTTTATTGTGTTTTGTTTTGTTTATGGTTTTAATTCCTTTGGGGAAAGGAAGGCATCGTTTTAAAGTGATGAACCGTTTCCTCTGAGGTGAGGCATATCTACCATCTGCCTCTCGTAAGCAGCTACTGTTTGTTTACTGCTAGAGTCCGGGTTGAGGTTCTTCTTTGCCTTTTCCAACCTGTCACCTGAGCGAAATTAGAAAAATGCCCGTCGCTTTCGTTCGATATATATTAGGGGTTGTCTCCCTACCCACCCTTTTTTTTTTCTTTCGCCGTTGATGCTGAGTTTTAAATGACAGTTTGGATTTTTCACTGTTTTTTTTTTTTTTTTTTTTAGTAGTAGGATTTTTGTGGTTACCTTCTCTGTATTTTTGTTGTTGCTGTTGTTACATATAGTTCCACGGGTTCACTTAATATGTTCAGTTAAATTCAAATTCTTTTAAGCGTTGTTGCTTCGTAATGCTTTCAGCTTTATTTGTTTCATTCAGACAACTCGTTTGATCAATTCCGTAATCGATTGTTTTTTGAGTTGGCAAAAAATTTTTCAATCGGATTATATTTCTTTGTAATGGAATTTTCTATTAATAGTATTACTACTTTTGTTTTATACTTCCCAGTTTCTGGAGTTAGCTGCCAGTTCATCGAATTCATTTATTATTGAGATATATTTAAAAAAGAATGCATGTAAAAGTTTTTAATGATTCACAAAAACTTTTCTTTTTGTTCTAATTGAATGATGGAATCCGTCAGTAACTTACATTATATTTCTTTTTTGAATAATGGTTTTTAAAATTTTCCTTATGAGAGATCTGTGTGAGCCCCGGGAATCCATACACGATGCTCTAAATTTATTTTATTTCAAATGTAATCAGCTTTGTTGCCAAACGGCGAGATTAAAAATTTTAAATACGAAATGACCTATTGGAGATTTAATAATATTGTGCATGGTAACAAAGTGACTTTTGAAATAGACTGTGTTCGGATTATTATTCAAATAGAAGTATGCAGTTTGGTAACAAACATTTAAACGAAATATTTTACTTTTATAATATTTCACTAACTCGGTCATCAATAGAAGTAATGGGAATTTTGAAAAAAATTTTAATGCGATAATTTATTTTACATAAAATTACTGTTTCATTATATAACGTAACACCTCCATCCGTTTTTCTTCCCCCTGAGATTGACAAAAATCAGTGTTCATAAATATCTGAGAGTTTTCTTTTCAGTATTTCAACTAGCAATCAACATGAAACAGTAATGATTAAATCGTTTCACAAAAGGCGGAGGGGAAAAGAAAATGATACACAACTTTTATTAAATTGGATCTAACAGTAATAAATAGAACATATGAAAAAGAATACACGACGTGGAGTTTGTATATCAGATTTTTATGCTTATGAAATTTCAAATATTTTGTATGATATTTTTGTAATATAATTTTTTTTTATATTACAGATGGCTCCGACAGGATGAACTTGAAGAAGAACGTTGTATTTATTGTATAAAATCTATAAATAAATTCAATTTTTATATTGTTTTTTAAATTTTTTTAATATTTATTCCTCAACACTTATTAAAAATATTGAGAAAATATTATTTAAACTTTCTTAAGGGAATTTTTATATATTTGAAATTTATTTTTGTAATTTTCAGCCAGAAATATATTTGAACCTGAAGTAGCAAAGGTCCTATATACTGAAAACAGAGTAATAAAATTCTCATAATTTGTTCGGAGTATTGTCATTTAATAGAATAACAGCAATTCTTTAAAATAAAAAGTCTAAATTTACCAAGAGATGAATTGTGCAAATGTGAACAATTACTTACATTTTCGTTCATAAGACGTAACTTATCTTATTTCGGGTAGCCGAGAGGTCATGGCCACGAACTCGGGGCTGACATTGCCGAGTCCTGATGCCATTTAAAACGCCGTGTAGAGGAACTGATGTGTGCTAAATCTGTTGGAGCTCAAAATTCACCCGTTGGGGTGGTCTGGAAGTTAGGAGAACTGGTTAACTTCTCAGGTGTCGTTCTAGTCTCTTGACTAGGGTTCTGAATAATGAAGTCCGTCGCCAATAGCACTCACATTGCTTTATCTTACTTTATTTTATTATTTATTGCTTATATTTGAAACAACCGTTCAGAACAATTTTTTACCCAGCTGAGGGTGATGGGTTGCTGTAAACAAAACGACATGATCTGACGTCAGCCGTGCTCTAACTACGCATTGAAAAATTACTCACCGATTTTTCTGCTTTGGAAAATGAACATCCAATATTATTTCTTTTATTTCGCTCATGCTTTTGTTGATGGGCGCAAACAGAAATGGAGCACCATTCTGTTTTAAATAGTATACGCCGTTAAAATATTATACACCATTAAAATATTATACGCCATATCTGATGCGTTTTATGAAGCCGAAGCCGCCATCTTGTTTATGACGTCGCCGAAGAACCTCATTGGTTGAAATTTTAAGCAACCTTTATTTGAAACAACTTTTTGAGCTCAATGGCAAGAAGTTGTTCGAAAATAGTTGCTATGACCACTGAGGAAAAATTGCTCGAAACGCGTACGTGTGATAAAGCCTTTAGAGTGCGAAGTTAATTAACACTCTCTCATCACTGCCCTATTTCGGCTTTCTTGTGATATTTAATTTCTCTTGCACACATATTTCCTTATATTATTTTTACCTCCCCGCGTGTATAAGAAATCCATTTTTGTTTTATAAGATTTTATAGTTTTTTTTTTTTAAATGAGAGCTGTTTTTTCTAGGAAAGAGTTGAAACAGATTTTTAAACTTTTGAATCTCTCTCAGTAATGAAATTAGGAATAAAGTGGTTGTTGAGAGCCCACCAAGCGTAATATAGAGAAATTTAATGTTATGTAAAATATACATAATAAATATCCATATATTAATGTGTTCTATAAAAGTATGTTGTAATAAAATCTTCTTTCTCTTTGAAGGAGATAGTATTTCTTATTAAATCGCGAAAGATGGGGAATAGCAAAATATAAGTCTTTTATTTATTAAAATTTTATTATAAAATATACAGTCGGACCCCCCCGATTTAACGGATTCGTCGGGACCCAGCAAATTAATCGTTAAATCGGGATTATTCGTAATGTCAGGACCCAAAATAATACTTTTTTTTTGCACTTTTTAGAAATTCTATAAGTAACTACACAAAAAAAAATATCCATAGTTAGAAATTACTCACTTTTTATTCAGCATCAAGAAATACTATTGGCGTATTATTACGTACCAATTAATTGGAAATTTTAAAATATTGCCTAATAGATGCTTGAAAACTTTTTGATTCCAGACTCGAAAGAGTTCTTTTTCGATTTAATGCAGAGAAGAAAATACTGCATTTATATTCTGCTGCATAAGAGAGGTATGTTTTCACATTTTCCAAACAGTGTAAAGAATTGGCCGTGATAGCCTATTGCTCAAGGTATCGGGTGGCTGGCATGCTATGAGTTCGAGCCTAGTACCACTAACGACCCGCCATGTAAGGGAGCGATGCACGTTAAATCTGCCGAGAGCTCAAACGCCCTCCCGTTGGTGTGGTAGTTAGGAGAGAGGGGGGTGCCAGCTCAGGTGTCCTCGTCACTTGACTATGGTTCAAACTTACAAGGTCCGTCGCCAAAAGCCCACGAGTAGCTGAACAGTGTGACGTTAATCACTCACTCCGCGCGACCACCTCTGTTCCAAAATATTTTCGATGAGCATGCTACATTTTCCCCCTGTGAACAACTTAGTGGTTTTTATAGTGTGGTTGTACGACTTATTATGGTTTATAAGTGTAAATGTGAGCAGAATATAAAGAAAGAATTGGGCATTTGTGATCTCTATTGAAGGAATTTGAAACTGATCAAGCAAGGGAAGAACCTGCTGAAGTAATGCATATTCATCATGATAGCGAAAGTAAATTTGAAAAAAGCGTTGAATATGAAGCGTTTAAGTTAAAAGGAAAATTTTCAAATGCTACCTAAAGAACTCCATCAAGAAAAATATGAAGCCGTCAGTGTACCACAAGACATAAGCAAGAGAAAGTGCAACGATCGATCATCAAAAGACAATAAAACTCAGTGGTGCAAAAGCCCATGAGGGCCAAGGCCTACTGTGCCTATTTCAGAAAATGACCTTGGGCGCATAAAACTGCAATAACTTGAACAAAATATACAGTTTTGCCTGCAAATAACATTCCTGTAATGTTAGCGAAAAGTGTCTGATTTGTGTCCTTTATTAAAGTCACGCTGATTTGAAACTACTTGGTTCAGTTTGATTGATATTGTTCCTCAAATTATCAAAGAAAAATTGGAAACTCCTTAAAAGTAGCTAAGTATACTGTAACTTAAACTTAACTCAGAGGCACAACAGCCCATGAGGGCCAAGGCATTCTGTGCCCAACTCAGTATACGCGACATTGGGCCCTGAGGTGCATGGGCAGATGTTCCAGTGAGGTGGTCAATCTGACGCGAAACCCCCAGTGTTAAGTTCCCAAGCAAGCTTGGTATTCATTTACTGACCCACTAAAGTAATGAAAGGCTGAGTCGACCTTTCCCAGGCAGGGGTTTAAACCTCGAACCTGTGGTGTGGAAGCGCTATGCACTAATCACTCAGCCACTGGGCTTCAAGTATGCTTTATCTTAAGTAAATTATTCACTGAAGCTCTCTCTCTCTCTCTCTCTCTCTCTCTCTCTCTCTCTCTCTCTCTCTCTCTCTCTCTCTACGATTTTTATGGCGTGCAAAAAAAATAATTGTAAAAAAATGATTAGGGTGACTCAGTCACCCCGCGTGACCGTTAACGTTAGTATTGAGTGCACGCCTGCTCCCGGATTATCGGTAAGAAACAACACTGCGTGTGTGTGTGTATTCTAAACATTTAGAAATTATCAAAGCAAATTAGTCATATTTTCACCATTCTTGTATCATGCTCCTTTTGATTTTTTCGATTTTCGGGAACAAAACACAGTAAAAAACTAATTTTTGAATAAATAATTAGAATTAATTAATAAAATTAATCGTTAATAACAAGTAATTAATTAAATTTTACGTACTATATACTTAGAATTATAATCAATCTGAAAAAAAATCAAGGGCTTTGGGAGGGGGTCCGGATCCCCTTATGTGCGCCACAGGTCCAACACCATATATAGAAAGGAAAATCGTTTTTTTAATTTTACCACTCAATAGTGTGATTCTGTCAAATGTATATACATATTTATATTAATTGTAATTATTTGATAAAAAGTAAATAAAATAAAAATTTTCTTTGTTGACCTAAAAAGGAATTGTCTTAAAATTTTTTTTTTATATATTACTTGTTTAAGGCTAAAAAAGCTCTAATGTTAATATGACAAATTTTGACTATTTACTGGCCGAGGGGAAAAAAAATTTTAATATCTGTGTTTTTTTATCGCGGTCTTTTCACGTTCAAAAAATATTTCACAGTTTCTTTTCTAAATTTGAATGGTAAACGAGTAATGTTTACCATTGAGTTGAGAAAACATTTTTCTATTAACGTGAAAATATTCTTATTTATGTAAAATATTTATTTTAACCTCATCGATTGATAAATGCATACAGTGGGGCTACTTTTTCTCCTCTAATTATACAATTATAACTTATTATTTTACTGCTCTTTCAGACAGTGACTAAAGTATTAATTGGTGATGATAATTTCGCAAAAATTTCAGTTTCAACTCGCTTCATACAAAAATATCGAAAAAAGTTGCAACAAATTTCGAAGTGTTAATATTTTTTTTTACTTTATTTACAATTTATTGAATCGTCTTTTTAAAACTCCTTTAAAAAAATTTTGAACTTCATCAACTTCTATGAACAAATATTTTTTCATTCATATTTTTACTACTCAAATTAAACTGTAAAAATCAATAAAGGAAAATAAAATTAATCTTACTTTTAATATTTTGATAGAATTTGCAAAAAGAGCAAATGACATTTTTTTCAAAAAAATGAATATTAATTCTGACAAAATAATTTGTATCAAGGAACAAATAAACAGCCAACGTCATAAAATTATTTTCCTTAAAGAATTAATTTAAATATTGTCAGACCAAATGGTTATTAGAAAATATAAAACTAGGTGAGTGAGTGTGTGAGAATATTAACGTTGCCTGTTCAGCTACTGGAATATGAAACTGGGGAAAGCTATTCCAAATTATGAAAGGGTCTATAAAGCTGTAAAAGTTTTTAAATGATCACACGAGATTGATTACTTTTAAAACGAATTAACTCAAAATTTGAAAATTGCATTCGAATAAAAAAATTCATCAGATTTTTTTTAAAGGATCAACGCGACATTTGCTATTTGCGACTTATATTTATTATTGTATTCATTCGTAAACAGCTTTTGCAAATGGAAGATACAAAAATAATTGAATGAAATTTATAAAAAAAAGTATTCGAGATCACGTGGGTTGCGCTTAATTTAGAAACCAGGTACTAATTACGGTAGTGTAAATGCTACAATAAATTATTAATTGAGTAGAAAAAGGATAAATGTGCCTTGGGACTATATAAATTAAAAGAGCTTGGTGTTACGTTATTGCTATAAATGATATTCTTTGATTTGAGCCTATTTAAAATTTACTATATTCATTTTATGAAATATAGAAATATTCCCGAAAAGAATTCAAACTAAATTCAACTTTGTGATTAAGTTAAATTTTTTGCCTTGCTTCTCATAGCAATGGAACAACATTCTTAAACTGTGGGGTAGAGGAAATTGGAGAGTGCTAGAGGCTCAAAGAATTCTTGAACAGCACCCTGACTACGCCATTGCCCTTAGATAATTATTATTTATTTATTTTTTCGTCGCAACATGAGAGATGTGTACATAAGTTTTCAGAAAGTTATGTGTACCAATATAGTATTAAGCTTGTGTATTACTGTTTGAAAAAATATTCCTAACTTTTAGGTCTTTAACTTGTGTATTACTGATACTTTAAAGCCAATAAAGTCTGCAAGTAATTTCTTCTCTTAACTGGATCTTTCTTTGGGGGAGGGGTATTAATAACTGCGTTTATTGTATATAAATTCGATTATTTAATCTTAAACCTTATGAATTATATTCCAAATTTTGTATTACATAGATTCTCTGTTTATTTCTATCCACATCAATCAATGCATGAAACAAGAGAATTATAAATGTTTGAATTATCGCTAATTTTTTTTTTTTGGGGGTTTAATGCGTTCGTACTTTTTGTTTATTAGAAACTAATTTCAAGATCTGAAGTAAAATATAATTTTATTAGCTCTTAAATAACACCAACAAATTTTTTAAAAGTAGCTTTGCTATTTTCAAAGATTTTTCAGACAAAACATGTTTATGAAAAAATTAACGAACCTTCTTATTAAACGATAACAATTTTCGAACAAATTTCTTTTTTTTACACCTTTTTATTACGCAAGCTATTTACTTTCCAACCGCTAACACAAGTTCGAAGCCTGCCTCAGTTATCACTTCAACTTCTATGCCAATTACACAACTGTCCCGCAACGGAATCTTCTTCCTATTCGGCATTTGTACGAGAGGGGCGTATACTTCCTGTGACCCCGCCTGCCCTCGTTCGATTGGTTAGGAAAAGTGAGATACAGAGCGACACGCAGTGGCTCTAGGCGAAAGCCACTTTGGAGGAATGTAGCTCGAGTCGCCGGATGGTTTTCGAACAGTCTGTGTGATATAAATCATTGGTAAATTTAGTAATGGAGGCCGATTCCATGTAACGTGAAGAGAATACTGTAGCGTGACTACAACGCTTTATCATTAACTGTTGTCCTTTTTTTTTTCCCCTTTCACTCTGTTAAGATTTGTTTGGGACCATCACTTTGGTTGTGAAAAATTCCATTTTTGACATGTACTGGCCACTCCCTTTCATAGAGAAAATTGCGCATTAAATTGGGAGCAAGTTGTATTCAATGTTAATATTTTTGAGTGGAAATTCATTTCAGAGAGTTTAATTTCAGTTTAAATTAAAATAGAGTTAAATACAGTTACAGTTAATGTATAATAAACATTTCTGAGGTGTTTGTATGTATGTAGTATTGTAAGAAAGATTTAAATTTAAAAAAAATAAATTTTTTTGTAATATATGAAGAAGAGTGATTAATTATTCCTTTACGGAAATAATTCCAAGCAATAAATCAGTTGGTTGTATTTGGAAAGAAAGGGGAGGGGGTGTAAAATTTGTGAATAACGGTTTTCTTCTTCACGTAGTTAATTTAGTTATACGACGGCAGTTACTCGTGAGAAGGTTCAAAGGCGTATACACAGTAGTATAAACAAGGGCAGGCTTTGAGAGTTCTCCCCGCCGCTTCCATAGACCAACAGATTTTTAATTTTCACCACAGAGTTACCCTATCGCTCTAACGTCTACCTCTTTCTTTTAAGTGTAGCCACCTCTTTAGAGAGGTCTGTGTACGCAGTGGCGTACACAAGAGAGGGCTGGAAGTTCAACCTCCCCCCCCATATACCAGCAAATTTTTAATTTTGACCAAAGAGAATACCCCTGGCGTAGGTAGGTCCTGAGTGGGCCCCGTATCAAAATTTTTTGCACAATCTTTTTGGGGCCTCTTAATATATTAACAATTCTTTTCCTTTTATGTGTTGGGGCCCCGTATCATTGATACGGTGGTAGCTACGCCCCTGCCCTTGGCACTTTCGCTACGTGTTTTTTGGATGTAACCCCCTTCCATAAGAGAGGTCTGTGTACGCCACTGTGAAGGTTACTAAAGCTTCTCGTTCTTCAGATGGAAGGTATATATACAAAATCAGTTTTTAACTAGAAGTTACCTGCAGTAAAAGCATTATATGTTTATATGTATGTATTTAGATCAGTGGCGCACACAAGGGGGATGTCCTAGGGGTCCGGACACCCTCCCATGGCCCTTGACTTTTTTTTCGATTGGTTATAATCCTATGTATATCTTTATGTATAAAAATCTTCTGTGTGTGTGTATGTAACTAAACTCCTCCTAAGCGGCTGGACCGATTTTGATGAAATTTTTTGTGTGGGTTCAAGTGGATTCGAGAATGGTTTAGATTCACAATTCGGTCCGATATCGCAATTAGTTAAAGAGATATTAATTAAAAACATTAAAAATATTCAGCTGAATATTCACCTGCATTCTTGTAACAATGCTATTGTTATAAAAATGACGTAAGTTGGCGTCGAAAATCAATTTTCAGCCAAACTGGCCAAACCGCGTCTTTATTGTTACAAAAAGGCAGAGGAATCACATGCGTTTTAGTGTTTTTAATTAATATCTTTTCAAATAATCTTTATATATGTAATTCTTCTGTGTGTGTGAATGTGACTGACTCCTCCGAAGTGTCTGGACCGATTTTGATGATATTTTTTGTGTGGGTTCAAGTGGATTCGAGAATGATTTAGATTCACAATTCTATCCAATATCGCAATTAGTTAAAAAGATATTAATTAAAAACCTTAAAAAGCATAATTGTTCTATAATTGCAATTGTAAAATTACAATCTAAATTTTCGATCAAAATCAGACAAAAGATAATTACAGCATCGGAAAGATTATTCATTTCGTCACGATACGGCATATATCTTTATATATATAATTCTTCTGTGCGTGTGTATGTGACTGAACTCTTCCTAAACGGCTAGACCGATTTGGATATTTCTTGTGTGGGTTCAAGTGGATTCGAGAATGATTTAGATTCACAATTCGGTCCGATATCACAATTAATTAAAAATGCGCCAAGATTATGTAAGGGCGCGCGATTGTTCATAAAAAAACGTGGGCAATATTCTTGAAGCCACTTTTTTGAGCAGCAAACCTTAAGGTGAAGTTGTACTTCTATCACAGATCCTAATGATTCATTCAGAATCACATACCCATTCAAATGTTTGCAATTTCCATTTCACTTCGTATTTGCTATGGCCATTAATAAGTCACAAGGTCAAACAATGACAATTTGTGGCTTAGATTTAGAAAACCCTTTCTTTTCACACGGCCAATTATATGTTGCATGTCCGAGGTTTGGCGAACCATCGCATTTCTTTGTTTATACCACTCAAAGATTAACCCAAACCATTGTTCTTTCAATGGAATTACTATAAATTTATTTTTTGAGCATTAAAAAAATATACCTGTTATGAAAATAGCTCGAGTTTTGTCCTTTTTACTCTTTAATCAAAACAAGTTTAACTCTCTATTCAGAATAGCTTCTATATTCAACTTAGTTCATAGTAAATACATACTCACACGCAATCGATAGGTTGAATTGTGGTAATTGTTCCTGTGATGATGTCAGGTATTGTAATAACTTTCTTTTTATAAAAAAATTCATCAAAACGATCCAGATTGCTATAACTTATTCAAAAAAAGTTTGTAATTTTCGGATTTAAGACGTATGTACAGGACAACGTCTGTCGGGACCGCTAGTATTACGTAAAATTTAATTATGTATTTGTTATTAATAATTAATTTTATCAATTAACACTAAAATTATTTATTCAATAGTTAATTTTGTATTATTTTCAGTAGCGCACACAGGAATTTTTCAAGGGGGTTCCGGGGTCGAAAGTTCACCATTCTTGTATTATGCTCCTTTGGATTTTGTCGATTTTTGGGAACAAAACACAGTAAAAAACTAATTAATGAATAAATAATTAGCATTAATTAATAAAATTAATCAGTAATAACAAATACTTAATTAAATTTTACGTACTATATACTTAGAATTATAATCAATCGGAAAAAATATCAAGGGCTTTGGGTGGGGTCCGGACCCCCAGGACCCCCCTTGTGTGCGCCACTGATTGTTTTTGTTCCCACAAATTGACAAAACCAAAAGAATATGTTGGGCAGTGAATTGGAGCATGACACCAAAATAGTGGACTTTCGACCCTGGATCCCCCTTTCGGAAATTTTTTGTGTGCACTACTGATGTAGATGTAAATATATATTAAAAAAAAAAGAAACATAAAATAGTTTATCTTGGTCATTCGAGCTTTTTTTTTCATCTATATGTTTGTTCTCTGTTTCAGAATTTAAGCTGTTTTTTTGTCGGACATATAATCTGCTCTTCTTTCCTCTGATTTATTTTTATTACTATTACGTATAGTCAGTGGCATCCTGTGTGGACCCTGTATCAAAATTCCGTGTGATGCCATTTTGGGGGCACCTTAACATTATATGAATATTTGCTTACACATTTTGGAGGCACCTTAACATTTTATGAATATTTTCTTACACATTTTGGGGGCCCTATAGTTTGGGGGCCCCACATCTTTGATATGGCGCTAGCTACGCCCCTGCGTATAGTAAATATTGGGTTGTCCGGGAAGTAATTTCGTTTTTTCCCGACAGAGGACCTAATTTTATTTTTTCACACTTAAGCCGCCTATTCATTATAAGTTTTGAGAGCTGATACAGCAAGGCTTGCTTGTGAAAAAGTCCAGTTCATTCTATGCCGTAGTTTTTGCATTTAAACAGCATTTTCGGCACACATTTTTACTTTTTTTTTACTAACAAAAGGGTAAAAATGCTGTTCAAGCTAAAAAAAAAAATAACCGATGTGTAGGGAGAAAATGTATGAACAGTACGTGAGTGCCAAAATTAGCGTGCAAAATTTCGATCCAGCAATTTTGATGTTGAAAATACCACGTTCTGGAAGGCTAGTTGAAGCTGATAAAGACACAGCGAAGGCATTAATCAATGCAAACTGGCGAATAACAGTTCGTGAAGGGTTAAATTTATCGAATTCAACTGTTCATGACCACTTGAAAGGCCTAGGTTTAACCTCAAAGCTCGACATATGGGATCCTCATGTTCTCACGGAAGAAATTCGTGTCGTCTCATTGATGTCTATGATTTGCTTCTCAAACGTCAAGAAAAGGATCCATTTTTGAAGCACATTATCACTGAAAAGGAGAAATGGGTCGCTTATAATATCTAACACGAGAGATCAGGGAGCAAAAAAGCACTTGTTTGATGGGATTTCAAAGGAATCGAGTTTTTTTAAAAAAAATTTACCAGATACCACATCGATTAATTTTGAAGTGTACTGTCATCAGCTGGACAAGCTGAATGATTTACTTAAACAAAAAAGGCCAGAATTGATAAACGGAAAAGGTGTAGTGTTCCACCAAGAAAATGCGAGACTTTATACAAGTTTGTTAACTCGCTAAAAGCTTTTACAGCTTGAATAGGTATACTGACACACCCACCTTATTTTCCAGATCTGACCCCTTCTGCTTATTATTTGTTCCGGTCTCCACAAAAGGTTTTGGCGCAGTTTGGCCAAAGTTGGCCCTTGCGCCATTAAAATTCACATTCACACTCCACAAAAGGTTTTAGACGGCTAAAACCTTTACTTCAAATGAGGAGGTCAAAAATCACCTGGATCAGTTTTTTACCAGTAAAGAACAAACATTTTTTGAACATGGTATCATGCTACTGCCATAAAGACGGCAAAAGGTATTGGACCAGAATGGATAATATGCAATTTAATAAAATATTTATGCACTATACAAAAATTGCCTTTCATTTACACAAAAAACCCTAAAAGCACTTTTCGAACAACCCATTATATGAAGATAAAGCAAAGAGAAATTTCTGCTAAAAGTTAATGCTTACTCAGTGGCATAACGGAGAGTATTAGGGCCTCCCTGATAAGTCAGATTTTAGGCCCCAGCCCAAATATGTACTTGGTGTCCGTCAGACTTTGGGGCCCCTAGAATCCCTGGGCTTCCCCCCCCCGCAATGCGGGGTGTACGTTACTCCACTATACTTACTTAATCAGAAAACTGTATTTGATTCATTTTGCTACAGAGCTTTGATTTCATAAAAAATGTCTAAGGTAAACAAGACTGAGTGTTTTTTTTAATAAAAATTGTCATTCGCTTTGATTTTAAAGAAATTTATTAGTGAACTTTCACTAAATCAAAGAAATAAGAATTACTGATTAATTTTAAAAAATATGCATGAATCAAAAATTCCCGTGCATTATACTTAGCCACCATTGTTTGTTATTGCTGTGTCTTTCAATAGCTATTTATGTCATGCTTGAGATTTCAGATGAAAAGTTTTTATTTATCTATGAGCACACACTTTGTAAAAACTAAGACTAAGTTTCAATTTTTATTTTCAAAAAATAATAAATAGCATTTGCAGCTTCTAAGTTGGAACTTAAACATTTTAGTTTTTATTTTATAATTAGCCGTTATACCCACCCGCTTCACGGGGTATTTCATGATGTTATTTGAATGTATATTATTTATATATATGTGTAAATTATTGACAACTTAGCATTAAGAATTCGATTGTATTGAAAAATATTCTTGTAATTCTTGGTTTAAAAAGAGCGAGAGGACAGAACTTCCAATTAATAATTTCTAAAATTGAAGTAGAATTAACTTTTACTCTCTCGTAGCTCCCTCCGAAGTGAATTTCCACAATACCCATTTTTAGCGGATCTCTACTCAATAAAATAAACATGCTAGCCGAATTTCAAGCCTAAATATAATAGATAAAAAAAATGGAATTGTTTTATTAATAAACTCCAGTAACCACCTTTGAGAGTCTACCCGTTCAACAAACCCGTTCAATTCAACAACAGAGACATATATACCAAATTTCATCAATGTAGGTCTAGTAGTTCACAAAAAGCGGTTTTTTTTATCAATACTCCATAAAAGATTCCATCTCCCTCACAGGAGTCGATTTCCGTTAAATTCTTTCTTAACTAATTTCCATTCAACAAAAGTAACATGCATACTAAATTTCATTACGGTAAGTAATAGTTCGATAACGAACATTTTTTTATAAGTAAGTCCCAGCAACTCCCCGTTCCCCCGAATAGGAGAGTTCAAAAACGGTAATATTTATCTGTAACGGATCTTAAGCCCTTGAAATGACCTTTCGGATCAATTATCAAAACACTTTTCTTAGCGGATCTCTACTCCAAGAAAGGAACCAACCTACCGAATTTGCAGCATGTATAGGTCTAATAAATCGAAAACGGGAATCGGTTACTTAAGCCCTCACAACACTCCTTGTGGTTCAATTTTTGTAAAACCCCTTGTATAACAAAGCTCAACTTTAAAAACGGAACAAGCCTACCAAATTTCAAGTTTATAGGTCCAATAGTTCAAAAACGGGAATATTTATCTATAACATTGCTTAAGATATCCGACTACGCTCGGAACCGTGATTTTGCAAAAGTGTATAAATGGATAATATTTATGATATTTAGTGTCACTTAGATTAGAAAGTGTATATAAAATTGTTTTAAGAATAGTATTACAATAAAAAAAGTATTTAAGTACAATATTTTGACAAAAAATGAATATAGAATGACCAATTTTCAAAATATTCTTCTTTCGTGAAAAATGCTTCTATTATAATAATATTTTGCCTGTATATAGCTCAGACCTCTGTACAGAGGCTCAACTAGAATTTTGGAAATATATAGCTTAGAAGTGAGTTTATCCATGTTTTACGACAACAAAGGGGAGAAATTTTAAGGAAAAAACGCCGATAATTATTTCAATTCGTTGTAACTCTTAAAAATACTGTGAATTTTTCAAAAACCATAGTTGAGCCTCTGTACAGAGGTCTGAGCTATATACAGACTAAATATTATTATAATAGAAGCATTTTTCACAAAAGGAAAACATTTTGAAAAAAGGTTATTCTAAATTAATTTTTTGTCGAAATATTGTATTTAAATAATTTTTTTTTATCAAAATGTCCTTAAAACAATTTTATACATGTATTCTAATCTAAGTGACATTAAATATCATGAAAATTTTCCATTCATGTGCCTTTTTAAAATCACGGATCCGAACGTAGTCGGATGACTTAAGAGCCCCCAGAACGCCTCTAAGTCAATTTTACTAACTCAGATACCTTCGCGGGCCTCCATCCAACCATTCCCCAAAGTTTCTTCACAATCGGATGAATAGTTTAGGAAGGCATAAGACACACACACATTCATTTTTAATTTATATAGATTATTTTATTTTTGTCGTATGCAGTTATTAAACAGCTAGCAACGATGCTTGTAATGAATGCATCGAAGATAATTTTTCTATAGAAAAACACACGGTTTTTTATTACTTTCATTAATTTAGTATCTTTTTCTAAAAAAAAGGGGGAGGGGAGGCTAGTAATAAAAATGTTGTTAGGAGATAATATATTAACAAATGTTAACATACTTCAAACACGCGCGAATAATACAAGAAAGAAATTCCTTAAATTATGGGATTCTTATACGGTCAGACCTCGATTTAACGAATTCATTGGGACCGAACATTTTGTTCGTTAATTCTGAGTTATTCGTAATATCAGGGTCCAAAAAACGCATTTTTTCCTTTATCCTTTAAAAATTCGACACTGCTGTTTGTAAAAAGTTCAACACCATGAAGGAATCATCAGAATTAAATGAACTTTTCAACAAATATCAATTATAGGATGTTACGTAAAATAGTACAGTTTCAGAGCTACCACGCATACGTTGCGTGCGCAGCGCCTTCTGAACTGATGCTGAGAGCATATAAATAGAGGGCTGTAGCGGGACGTTGAAAAAATGAAAAAATTTGTTAGTGGTGAATGTTTAGTGAGACCTGAGTATGCCTCCACGACGAAATAGGGAGAAATTTCAACAACTTACAGAATTTTAACAAGGGAGGATTACCGACCTTCGAGAAGGAGGATTTTCCTATCGCGCAATAGGAGCTCGTGTGCAGCTGAACAGTTCCACAGTGATGCGAGTTTGGAAGCAGTGGACCGACGAGCACCAAACAACTCGAAAAACTGGCAGTGGATGATGGAAGGGGACGTCAGCGCGTGACGATGAATACCTGCTCCACATGGTGCACAGCTTCCTCCAGGCGGTTGGAAGCACGTTGGTCTACTGCTACAAGTTTACTAATATCGGCTTCGTCAATTCGTCGACGTCTGCTGCACCGAGGATTGCGTGCAAGAGTGTCTTTACACAGGATCCCCCTCACGGTAAACCATCGACGGCTGTGTCTGCAATGGGCTCGTGAGCACAGAGCCTGACAAGCTGATTGGCACCAAGTTGTCTTTTCAGATGAATCAAGCTTCAATTTGTTGTACCATGATGGCCGCTTTCGTGTTAGACGTTGTGCCGGTGAACGCTGCCTTCCAGAGTGCGTTATCGAACGACCTAGTTACCGAACGCCCGACGTTATGATTTGGGGAACGATTTCGTATCAATTTGCTACGAATAGAGGGTAATCTCAATAGCAACAGGTACGTCCGTGAAGTGCTACAACCCAAAGTCGTTCCCTTCCTTTAAGGCATCCCTGTAGCTATCTTTCAGTAAGATAATGCACCCCCACATGTTGAAAAGACTGTTCGAGACTTTTGTTCAGCCCAACACATGCAACTTCTTCCTTAGCCTGCTTATTCACCGGATATGTTGCCTGTTGAGCACGTGTGGGATTTGGTAGGTCGGCGTCTCGCGCATGATCCGCGTCCTGCCAGCTTCAAAAGACGAACTTTTGCTGCGCATACAAGCAATATAGGATTCTCTTCCACAAGCAGACATTCAAAATCTGTTTGACTCCATGCCACGTCGTATAGCAGCACTTATTGCAGCGTGTGGGGGCTACACCAAATACTGATTTCGGTATTTTAGATTTTTTACTTTAAAATTTCATCATTTATTTGTACTAATACAAGTCGTTTGTGCATTAAATTTCATTTAATTCTGATGATTCCTTCATGGTGTTGCATCTTTTATAAACAGCAGTTTATATGGATATATTTTTTTTATGTGTATTTGCTTATTATAGAATTTCCTAAAGGTAAGTGTAGAATATTTTTGGATCCCAATATTACGAATAACTTCAAATTAACGAATAAAATGTTCTATCCCAATGAATTCGTTAAATCGGGGTCCGACTATAATTGTGTTTTTTATAATATTAATCCTAATGGGTCCATATTTCTCAAAAATGAAAAGGAACCTTCTGAAACCTTGTTCTTTTAACGTTAAAAAAATTAAGAAGTATCGACTTGCAAGTAGAGAGAGAAAAATGCTCCATTATATTGTATAGAAGTCTAAATTCATTCTGAAACTCAATTTTGCAACGCGGATTGATCTGAGATACTGCGCCTGCGCGAGTGCCTCGCCAGGGTATTCGGTGATTGTCTCTTGACAAGAAACTTAACAAAGAGCCAAAGTCACTGACGTACTCCAAAGGGGCCCTGTATCAAAATTCCTCCGAGGCCCCTTTTTATATATGGGAGCCCTGTTAGTGGGGCTGTAGTTACACATTTTGGGGCCCCTGTAGCTTGGAGACCTCGTATCATTGATACGGTGGTAGCTACGCCCCTGGCAAAAGTATCATGACATTATAGTCTTTCAAAATCCTAATGATAAGAGATTAAAGCTCAAAAGAGCTAGGCACTCTGGTCATCCCCCTTCCCCAACGGAGGGAGGTCGACAAAGCTCCGTCAGCGAGCTAAGTGTGATTAAAAAATTCTGTGACTGTCTCTCAAAGAGAGAAGTTGGTAAGTTCCATCAGCGAGCTTCGTGAGTAGATAATTCAGTGATTGTCTCTTGAAGAGAGATTTCTGTGAGCACCATCAGCGAGCTTTGTGTGAAGGATTTTGCATCTTCTGGAAGCAAGTGTGTTGGATGCCATGCTGGCACATTCTTTAGTGTTTCCTCTAAAAATCAACCATTTCTCTAAAAGTCAATTATTCAGTCATCAATGAAAATTACTATTTACCAAAACGTTTTCCTAATAGATGTAAATATTTGTATCTGTGTGTCGTCCTTTGTGTTTGTAAATAAACCATTAAAACATCATTAAAGCTTCATCTATTATCCATTCTAGGACACTACAATATTAATATCCCGTTTTAATTCTATTAGCACATAGAAAGCATCTTATTACTCTGACTCACATTTACTGGGTCTCTACAAATTTGTTGGATAGTTTCGTAAGTTAAGAGCTTCCGAAATATTAAATAAAATAATCCGTTTGAAGTTAGACTAGTAACAATATATTTCCGGACTGGGGAAAGGTCAACTCAACCTTTCATCCCTACTGCAGTGGGTCGATAAATGAGTACCAAAAGCTTGCTTGGTGACTTAAAAACACTGGGAGTCTCACTTCAGGATGACCACCTGATCGGGACATCTGCTGATGCACCTCAGCGCCCAATTGTCCCGTATACTGGGATGAGCACAGTAGGCCCTGGCCCTCATGAGCTGTTGTGCCACTGAGTTTAAGTTTTGAGTAGTAATATACCCTAAGTTTACTCATAGATGGCGTTAGGTGTCATGACTGACGCCATCTTTTAGAGAACGGTAATCATTCTTTGTTGGGCATTACGATAAATTAGACGTACACAAAAATGCTCGAAAAGCAAAATGCTGTCTGTGGTTTCATGAAAATCATTCTGCTGTTCAACTGCGACGAAATTTTGTTCGAGAATATAAGAAAGACCCTCGAAAAGAGATATTATTGTTCCATGTTATATACCTCGACATGTTACAGATTTTCCTTATGCTTCTCATCAAAGAAAAAATATCATGAGGTTACATTTTTCAACAGAATGGTACGCCTTATCACACTACCACAATGACGTTAGGTCTTACTTTAGTGCTGAGGTACCAGTTTGGATTGGTCGTGGAGGTGTTATTAAATTGCCACCATGATCACCAGATCTTTCACTGCTGTATTTCAGTGTATGAGGTTTTGTAAAGGATCAAGTGTACACTTCGCCATTTCCTGGATTCATCCCTGAATAAAAATCAAGAATCTGTAATGCAATTAATTTGATCGACAGAAACAAGCTTACAAAACTGTCACAGGAGCTGATTTACTGATGGGATGTTTGAAGAATAACGAAAAGGAGCCACATTGAACATTTATGATAAGGGTACACTAGGACTATTTCCTTATCTCTTACAACAATACGTACTTTTTTTTTTTTTTTTTTGCCTGTACATTACATGTAAAAAAATCATTCTTTTTGTCCAATTAATTTGTAGACACCTTGCATATACAAATTCGCTCGTTTTCACTGTATAAAATATGATTCATGTAGTGTTGTGACGTCTTACGCGTCTTTTCTTTAACAAGTCCTTTGGGTTCTTTGGGCCAGAATTAATGGCAACTCTTTTCCAACCAAATTCAAGAAACGAGATGTGAAGAAGAGATGCAAATAAACGGACTTTAAATATAGGATCTTAGAGTAAGCCGTATGGCAATGTAAAGGAATGTTAGACAATTGATGTGCGTTGTGGCAGTTGATGATTATTGCAGCTCGTGGTGCAAGATTGATTAAGTTCTACGTGTCGTGGATAAACATATTGGTGTTCGACTAGAAATCAGCAGTCAAGCTGCATCCAATTGCAGATAAAGACAAGTAGCATTACGGAATAATATAAGGTAGGATTGATTACTTAATTAGAATCGAGGATTAGGCGGTTCGCTTATTGAGATTGGTCTGAATTATATTATATTATATATATATATTGTGTGTTGCGTATTGAGTCATCGTAGATTCTCTCATATTAATTATTATAACTACATTTGTTAAAGGTTTAAGTTTAATATCTTAATAAAGTCATATTAAGATAATGTTTGATCCTAGTTCTTTCGCTAACCCTACACCTCTAGCTCACGCTGATGCTTCGAGGGATGTACTTCCAAGGGGAGGAACATCACAGTGTGTTCTTCAACAATGATGAACAAACCTCCTTAGGAATAGGCCTGCCCATCCTTAAGCCCCAAACTTTTTTTTTCTTTTATGATTGGCCAAAACATGTCTTATAAATTGTAGTAGATTAAAAAATATTACATTTTGGAAATTTTTCATGATCCGTGATGAATATTTCTTTTCGATTTTGTAAGCTTTTAGATGAAAGCCACCCAGCATGCATTCTGTGCATATTTATTAAAACGGGTTTTATTTTCTACGCTATACAAAAGTATTTCTATCAGCTCGGTGCCTTAGAGGTAGCGTGTACATCTCGCAAGTCCAAGGATGCGGGTTCGATTCCAGCTGGAGTCCATAGTATTCTAAGCGCAAAAATCGTAGACACGCGTGTGTTATAATTATGTAAAAGATCCCTTAAGTATTAACTTGGCTTTGGTACTCTCTGCAAAATTAAACCATGACAATATTAAGCATCCGAGGCGAGCTTGAATTGAACAAATTCAAGTTTCAAAACATGGTAGGGTAGTCGCCACTAGATGGTGCCACTAATGAAATGGCTCCCGCTATTGTGGACTTGTCGTATCTGCAGAGGCTAAACTGCCAAAATGCAGCCTATTAGGGGGAAAAAAGTTTTTGTTGATTTCTATAAAGGTTCTCACGAAAAAATATTTGGTATGTGCTTAATTTTATGGAAATTTTTGCATTTGTAAAAAAATGGAACACATATCCTCTCCAATATTTTTTAAACTTTGAAATTAAAACATTTTATACTGTCTTTAAAATCTGTGGAGGGCTTAATATATCCATGACAATCAGTAGCGCACACAGAAGTTTTTCAAGGGGGTAAAGGGTCGAAAGCCCACCATTCTTGCATCATGCTTCTTTTGATTTTGTCGATTTGGGGGAACAAAAAACAGTAAAAAACTAATTATTGAATAAACAATTAGTGTTAATTAATAAAATTAATCATTAAAAACAAATATTTAATTAAATGTTACTTATAATCAATCGGGAAAAAAATCAAGGGATTTTGGGGGTCCGGACCCCTAGGACCCCCCCTTGTGTGCGTCACTGATTACAATACAATACTGTAGTATTAACTAGGTTTTTAACTTCGTATTGATGACAAAAAAATAAAGTATGTATATACGCTTAATGCCCCTCTCTTAGAAATAAGCTTAATAAGCGTATATATGTGTTATAAATCTTCATACTTGCATCAGTGTGTGTTTTTTAATTTTCTGTTCACATTAAAAAATATTGCAATTTTGTGGGTGTGTTATTGAAAAACTGCCTCGAAACAAAATAAAGAATGTTTTAAAGGTATCTAACAATTGCATGTCTTCGATGAATGTGCATTCAGCTTAATCAATGTATTGAATATTGAAGTGAATTTGTCGATCATTGTTATCTTTTTGAAGAGAAAAGCTGCTGTAGCTGCAGGGAAGTCATTGGTTGTGATCTCGCGACCGGCGTTTCTCCATTCAAAGTGGTACGTTCGAGTCCCGATGCCATTAAAAACGTGTCATTAAAATATATTTACATTTTAGTTATTTCAATTAATTCATTTGCATTATGATGCATTCCTTTTAAATACTGAAGATTTCCTTAAATCAGACAATTTTTTTTATATAATTTTTTTTTTTTTTATAATTTTATAAAAGTACAACCGAGGAAATACTTAAAAATTTGATAGTTATTTTAGAATACTAAAAGAAATAATAAATAAAACAATTTGCAAGTATGCAAAAAAGGAAGTAAAAACATGAAAATTCTTTAATTTTTTTTATAATAGTTCATAAAATAGTTATGGAACTTTAAAAACATTTTTCTTGCTCAAAGTAAAAACTATTCATGTGTTTAGTTGTTTCCAAAAATATTTTTAATAATAACTGCATTATTAATAAAACAGTAGTTCCTTATTGCATATACATAAATACACAAAAAAGAGTATAAACTGTTCGAGGAATGAAAAATAGGTGTTTTTTTCTGAGAGCATGAACTGGATAACTTTTCATGAATAAATATTTTCTTTTTTATTTAGAAAAAAATTAAATAAGTTATCCTACTTTTTTTTTAAGTTTTCCATAAGCACAAATACGTTTTTACATTTTTCACTCCATGGATTAAAAAATTTATTTATTTATTTTTATTCAGGCTTTCTTTCTTCTTCTTGTGCAGCTTTAATGTCTACGTAATTTAATAAGCAATCAGTTCTTATGATATATTTATTCAATTCCTACTATTAAATCACAATCACCCTTTATATATCTTGTTCAAATTTTCAGTCGATAATAAAATACATTTTAAAGCGCTCAATTGAGCTGAAATTTTATATACACGATTATTTTGGATGAATTTGTGGTAATTTAATTATAATTAATAAAAATTAATTGATTAAAACTAATTATTAAAAGAATTACAGATACAGCCGCTTGCCATCATTTTTGGTGACTTAGTGACCATTTTGACGACTTGGGTCCAAACCTTAATAGGTTTTTTCTAACAATTAAAAGGCTCATGTTTTAGTTGAAACTTTCTATACATGATTGTTTGGGGGGACAATACGATAGTTTAATTATAATAAATTAAAATTAATTGACTGGAACTAATTATTTAAAGAACTACAGATACAGTCACGTTGGCTTCATTTTTAGTGCGACTTGGGTCAAAACTTTAAAAGATTTTTTCTCACATTTTAAAGCATTCAGTTAAACTGAAATTTTATATACACGATTGTTTTGAATGACAATACGATACTTTAATGATAATTAATAAAAATTAATTGCCACTTAATATTGTGATTCTGTCATATGTATATACATATTTATATAAATTGTGTATTTATTTCATAATAAATAATTAAAATAAAAAATTTGTTGACCTAAGTAGGAATTGACTTTAAATATTTTTTTTTAATATTACTCGTTTTAAGTATCTTTTCAGAATCATTATGTTTTTGTGTTGTCATCACTTTTAGTATATTCAGTCTGATAAAATCCTTTATTTATACTAACAGCTACAGTTATTTCACAATAGCTGCAGCTTAACTATAATACCAATGGAAAATAGCGTAGTGTTTGCAAATAATTTTTTATATAAAAAAGTATCATGCTTCTCTCTCTTGAAAAGATTCCTTCATTTTTAGAATTATTTATGGGTATAAACTTCACTGGTCAGGATGAAAACCTAATAAGGAATGAATATACGCATTAAAACAACAGTAAGCCAATTTTTTAAAATCAAAACTAACCCACATCTGCTTTATATTAGTTTGTGTGTAAATTCAGGAGAGAGTTTAGTTAAAACAATAATGAGAGAAGAAAGAATGTAAGTAAGAAAAATTTAGAAGAAAATTTTCAAGGGATGAGATCAACGCATCTCTTGCAAATATTGTGATAGTGGTAATGGTCACGAGTTCGAGACCGACGTGTCATGAGTTTGAACCCTAGTGTCATTGAAGACGCATCGTGTAGAGGAACTGATGCACATTAAATCTGTCATGGCTCAAAGTCCTCACATTAACGTGGTGTGGTAATTTGGAGAGGGGGATGTTAGTTCAGGTATCATCTTCGTCACTTGACCGAGGTTCAAAATTACGAGGTTCATCGCCAATAGCACTCATGTTGCTTTATAGCGTGATGTTAATAAACACTCTTTCACTCACTTACCGGCAAATCTACATAAGTATGTTCATATAATTCGATTTACATCGCTTTTTAAGTTGATAGCAGGTATAAAACACAAAAGAGAATCCCTTGAAAAAAATTCTGACCTAAGAAATGAATATGCCGTATATACACTGCTTGTCAATTGCTAAGGAACAAGTGATTTATGTGAAATTGCGTCTCAGACAGCTGACCAATAAAAGTAAATTCAAGTTCAGAGGGAGTAGTAGACCAGGATTCGTTATCTGTGTAAGAGGCAGTGCATACAAGCTTATCATTCATACAAAAAATCAAGCTGTTTAATACTTGAAGAAAATAGTGCTGGATGAAAATTCTGAAGGTCTCTCTGAAATTCTGTTTGGTTCTTGCAATAATTAAGAGCAAGATGTCAGTTAGACATCATTTGAATGGCTACGATCGTGGACGAGCAGTTGGATGACTGGAAGCAGGTCAAAGTGTCACCACTGTAGCTTCTGCAAAGGGTGTATCAAAGAGTGTCATCTCGCTATTAAAGAAGGTCACTGAAGGTGGAAATGCTTTGCGAAATCATGCCGAGGTTCAAGGTAAAAACACCACACCTTTAAAGGATCGCTGTGTAGCCGTCGTGGCCAAAAGGTACAGAAATTTCACTTTTGGCCGGCTAGTTACAAACTTTGCAACTACTACCGGCACGCATGTTTCAGCAAGAACCATCTCAAGGCGATTAAATCAATTTGGTTTGTATACACGGAAGCATGTGTTCGTTGTATCCCACTTCAAACACGCCATCCTCAAGAGAAATTACGCTGGTGTATGGAACATGTTAGTTGGGATCACCAAAATTGGTCTAGAGCCGCGATACTCAACCTTCGGAACGCGGGCCGCATGCGGCCCACCAGATATTTTTGAGTGGCCTGGTCATGGTCCATTGCTCTAATAAATTCATTTATTTATGAAAATTTAGTGGGGAATTCCTTGTTAAGAAATCAAATATATAAATTTTGTTTTTTGCTGTCAATGTCGTATGGGTGCGAATTGATATATTTGTTTTCTTATTAGTGATTATAGACAACAGTGGAGTAGCGACCATTTTATGAATGGAACTAATTTTTAACTATCTTTCACATCTTGTAAGCGATAAATATTCGAAGAAACTGTTGTTTCAAGACGTTTGGGAAGTTAACTACACTCATGTCCATAAATTAAGGATAATGAAGTTCAGGCAAAGAAAGAGACAGAAGCAAAACAAATTTGACTTATTTATAAAGTCCATTTATTAAACAAAAGGTAAAGAGCAAAAAAGATGCTATATGTTTGACATAATTAATAAAATTGCGATTTTTACTCCCTGGAGCAAATTTCAAAAAAGAACCTATTTATAAAAAACAGTATAACATGGTTAGTATGATGGTTAATACGGAGTATGTCTCCCGGACGATACAATACAGGCCGTACAACGCCTAGGCATGTTGAGTATCAAATTATCAATCTGATCTTGGGGAATATTACACCACTCTTCAAGCAATGCCCTCCGAAGTTCCGGTAGACAGGTGGGAGGGGGTTGACGGGCTGCAATTCGTCGGTCAAGCATATACCACACATGCTCTATTGGATTCAAGTCCGGTGAGTATGCTGGCCAATCCATACGGATGATATCTTCCGATTGAAGGTATTCGTCTACAATGTTTGCACGGTGAGGACGGGCGTTGTCATCCATAAACAGAAATTCAGCACCCATGGCGCCCCGAAACAAACGTATATGTTGTTCCAGAATGACATCCCGATAGATGTGACCTGTCAACGTTACACTCTGAACATACGCAGGTCAGTTCTGGAACCAATAATAATTCCTCCCCAAACGAGCCATCCTGCACCACCGTAACGGTGTCGTTCAATGGTGTTCTCTTCGTGGTAACGGGTACCTGGCGCTCTTCATATTAAAGTCCGGCGAGAATCAGATGGCAAACTAAACCCGGACTCGTCGGAAAACATCACACAAGACCACTGTTGTGGTGTCCACAATGCATGTTCTCTACTCCAGGTTAATCGCATGTGACAGTGAGTTGCGGTAAGTGGAACACATCTGACAGGCCTACGAGCACATAGACCAATGTGCCCTAAGCGTCTGTACACGGTCTGCCTTGAAACTGCTTCACTGGTAGCTGAAGAGAGCTGACGAGACAGATCTGATGTTGTGCTCCGTCTGTTTCTTTTGGCAGTAACTGCCAAATATATATATATATATATATATATATATATATATATATATATATATATATACCGGTCCTCATTCGGCGTTGTAACTCGGGGCGACCTGTGCTGTAATATCTACTCACATTACCATCATCTTGGAATCGTTGCCAAAGTCTGGAGATGACACTCTGGGCGATTCCAAGTTCCTCCGATACTTCCAGCTGGGTACGTCCACATTCCAGTCGTCTAATAATTCTACCACGTAAAAAATCATCCAAATGGTTCCTTTGTGCCATAACTATGCGGTTATTGCACTGAAAGGCTTTTAAAGCGCTTGTGAACAATTTTACTTCTTTGCCACCCCAGTCCTTATATACCCCTCTCTTACACTGTCGTCATTGTGACGTACTATCTGCGCCATCTAGTGGTTTCTTGTAGTTTGCATATTCTTCTTCAAGATGTGTGTGATAATTCCACACAGGTGAAATTTTTATTTTAGAGTTCAATTTCTGTGTGATTCTGAATTATCCTTAATTTATGGACATGAGTGTATTTTGTTGTGAAAAACAAGCATAGATCAGTAATTGTTTGATGTGTCTCGAAAGAGTTGTATTTAAAAAAATACTAATAAACAGGAATCGTTCAATACTTTTCCTCGAAGATCTCTTTCAAGGAGTTATAAATAGACTCTTGAATAATCTTTACAACAGCAAAAGTCTTTTGTCAGTGGCAATGTCACTGCGGTAACGCTCTACGAAATTTGCTATATTATTGGTAATGATATGAAACAGAGTTTACTGATGCAGAAATTGTGAAGTGATTCTTAAATGCTTCTAATTAAGAAAAATTCAGTGACAAAAATAAAAAATATGAAAAATAATAATTTAAAAAGCAAAATAAGAGTTTTAATGTTATGATCAATTTTCACACAATATTTTAAATTTCTACCTTATCCTGGTCTTAAAGCATTCCCTCCCTTCCATTAATCCTCATGTTGCGGCCCCCGTGAAATAGTCATTTTGTGAATGAGGCCACGTGAAATAGTCATTTTGTGAATGAGGCCACGTGAAATAGTCATTTTGTGAATGAGGCCACGTGAAATAGTCATTTTGTGAATGAGGCCACGTGAAATAGTCATTTTGTGAATGAGGCCACGTGAAATAGTCATTTTGTGAATGAGGCCGCGTGAAATAGCTAACATATGTACGCGGCCCGGCAGAAAAAAAGGTTGTGTACCCCTGGTCTAGAGTGATGTTCTCTGATGTGAATGTCGTTTCAGAGTGATAAGTGATTCTGTCCACCATTTACTGTGGAGAGAGCGTGGAACACGTTATGAACGAAAATTTGTGAACGGGATCAGTACGCCCCAGGTGTGATGGTGTGGGCATATGAATCATCCACAATAGCAGAACACTGCTTCACATATTGGAACGAAAAAGCGTTAGATAGCAACGGTATTGCAGAGAGACTATTGTGGTTCATATTTATTATTCATATTTATAGGGGTGCTGTAGATCCAGACTTTTTTTTCTGTTTATGGTCAATAATGTGCAGCCAAACAGAAGCTTTGAGGTATTGGACACACTGCAAAGTGAAAATATTCTCCGTACGCAATGAATGGCCTGCGTACTCTCCCGACCTAAAACCTGTTGAACATGGCTATGAGGCTCTAGGTAGACGTGTTATACAAAGAACCAACCCTCCCTGCACAACGCAAGATCTCAAAACCCCTTTGAGACAGGAGTGGGACAATATCCCCCAAGGATTCCTCGACAGTTTAGTGAAGAGCATGACGAAGAGATGCAAAATGTGCATTAGTGTCCACGGTCAGCACACATTTTACTAAGGTACTCATGTCTGCATCATTCTGACTTGAAGATCAATTTTTTGGGGCTGTTTGGAAATCACTCACGGAGCGTTTTTTTTTCTTCTTAATTCTTTGATGTGGTGATATCTGTACGATTTTGCACTATAATAAATGCCCATCGTCCGTACTAAATATGTACTTACTTTCATTTCTTCAATCATTGTCTATTCTTAATTCTGAAAAACGTAACTGTTCCTTAGTAATTGTCATACAGTATACTTTCAAAAGAACATCAATTCGTAGTTAATAAATCCTTGAAGAGGAGGGAGAAAAAAATTCCTCAACAATTATGAAAATGACGACGAGGCGTTTCTCAAAAGACACATCCGTGGTTGGTGAAACAATAGTGGTGACATAATTACCAGCAATAACTTGAACAGAAAAACTGGGGAAAGAAAATGAAAAATAAGGACTTGAATGACTTGAAAGACAGCAAAGGTGTATGATGATGTTTTAAATTGTGATTGATAATGTTCATAAAAAAATCATCCCCATACAATGGTAACTCAAGAGGATTCACAGGATCTTCGGCATGGAGCGGAGGATGGTTACCAAGTTCTGCAACAAAAATGGAGTGATAACTCAGTAAGAATACAAGATTTAAACGTTAAGGAATATTAAAAACAATGACTATGAAGCTTTTTGAAGCAATTACAATAAATGTTGATTTCTCTCTTGTGATGAAGATGATTACGGCTTTAATTAATTGTTAGTATGCGGAAAAGGAAAATTCTCTAAGGACTAATAAAAAAGTATAAGTAAGTACATCTGATCACAAGTAAACCAGATAATAAGAGTATCATCAAATTTATTGACATCAGATAAGATCAGATTTAGTAATACAAGTTGGTAAGTGAAAGACTTTTTTTAAAAAAAGTTATATTTGAGACTTACAAAACAGAGAATAGAAAAGTTTGAAAGTACATAATATGGGGCCCGCTTTTTTGTGTAATGGTACCCCTACTACGTTTCAAATTTATATTAAAATAACCGGGGTTAAATACTAAGTTTAGAAGATTTTGGTGTCCTACATAAAATCAACTTGATGGATAATGGCGTCGAACTTTTATTATGAACTGTAATTTAGAACCATGGTCAAGTGAAGAGGATGGTTCCTGAACTGGTACCCTACTTTCTTAATTTCCCATCACATCATTGTGAGGACTTAGAGCCCCAATAGATTTAACGTGCGATGGGTTTTTCTTTAAAATAAGGATTCGATTCGATTTATAAGGAGAGTGTAAGGTCTTGGGGTCACAGATTTAGTTCAAATCTTGTAGGATGGTAGATTTACACTTTCCCTGTTGATCAAGATACATGGTTAAAGGGGCCACTACTCAATAATTTTTTTAAATATTTTCAATCGAGGATGCGATTCATTCGAAATACAAAGCAGCAGTATGCAACAATACTGCACTAATTCGATGCGCGAGATGATTTTCGAAATTATGTTTCATTTACTTTTATGACAAATTTCACCATTGTACGGACAATGAGGGGGTAAGAAGCTAGTCATACAAGTTTTTATACTAATTCTCTTAATCTGATAAATGTTTTATATTTATTACCTTTCACAATTTATTGTTTCCAGGTACTATTAACTATAAATCAAAAGGCTTATCTCCTATTCTTCTTGAGAAATGCTTTTATTGTTTTATAATAAATATTGTTCTCTACTTTTACGAATGCTAATGACAAATAAAACTCTTATAAGGTTTCTGGTCATTAAAGACATTTCATTTCCAATTTATTTCAACTCCATTATGTATCTTTAAATGTAAAAATAGACGTAAAGTAAAATAAAAAAGTTATTCACCCACCACGGACTTGAACCTAGCTCCTAACGACGAGGAACACCGATCAATTGCTGCTACACTAAACCCATCACGTGTAATCGTTTGCTACGGAACTGAATTTAACGAGTAAATTGCATCTTCAATTCCAAATATATAAAAAGTTATTGAGTAATGGCCCCTATAACCATATATCTTCATCAACAGGGAAACTAAATCTACCGTTCTACATAATTTGAATTAAATCCATGACCTCGAGGCCATCCACTCTCCTTGTGAAATATAAATAGTCCCTAGCTCAAGATCTTAACTATTCGACTATAGTAGCTGTTCAAATATAAAAAGTAGTGATAGCTTTTTTTGGTAATTAATTATTTAAATAACGACTTTAATTCAGAAGTTTTATTGGGATGAGAGAGAGAGAAAATTATGTGTCTTGGTCGAAAAAGAAATATGTATGCTCGAAAACAGAAGTAGCCCCATTCTTTGGAGCCCTTCACCTTTCTGTACAAATACTCCTACTATATCAAGTGAGAACTTCCAAGCGTAATCAAATTGAGCCTGCAATAGCCCCCTTTACTTCGTGTGGTAATTTTTAGCATACTTGGAATTCTAATCCCCAATTTGCCTGCAATGAAGCGATCTAAATAACTTCAACCATTTGTTTTTTTATCATATGCCTCATTTGAGTTTCCTTATTTAACCACTGAAAATACCGACTTTTTTAAGAAAACGAGTTTCCTCTGTGCATTGATAAATATTCCTACTTTTAAAAAATTATTAGTATAAAGCTCTTTTTCCTGATGAGAGACAAAAATCTTCAACAATGGGAGGAAAGCAGATTCCAAATTTTACTCTTACTTGATTGTTAAGAATATCGTTATTAACATAGAATACGCGTATCAAAAAATCGAATTATCAAATGCCCTTTTATATATTGGTTGGAACATGGAAATGCAGCAAGTTGGATGGCCAGAACGACTTCAGCACGCGTTGATTTATACACACACCGACAAGGAATGTCTTCTCCTAAAGAGATAAATCTGAAGTCATTTTGTACTATGTGCAGAATACTCTTGATGTTTCTATTTCGAACAGAACTATTACTCGTCAAAGAGTTGCAAATGGCCTCCTTTAAGACTGCCATTTGCTTCATAGTACACTCGATTCCTTTGCAGTGATACCGGGTTAGAGTGTCGTGAGCGACGGGAGGGCACTGGGTCGTGGTCTCAGACGAGAAATCATGCTTCTGTTTGTCCACTGATAGTCACCGTATGTGATCATGGTGCCGATGTGTTGACAGTGAATTCGACCACATCTGTGGAACACCTCACCATGGGACAACATGGTAGCATTTAGTAATCAATTTTTTATTGGACAAATACCCTAACATACAAGGGTGAAATGATTGAAATAAAACTATACTGCGATACACCTCAGCATAAGGAAAGGGCGACTTTAGATTATTCTATCGTATACAATAGGTTATTTGTGACTGTATTCAGGCATTATGATGATCCAACGATACGTGGATGATGTGCTGCCACAGCTTACACTCTCCTCCCATGGGGAGAAGGAGCACACAAGGCTCTTTGGAGCAGGATAACACCCGACCACACATTTTACGTATCAGACAAGATGCTCAGAAAAATGTACAAATACTTCTTCGATCTGAAATGGTTGGACACCGTTTGCTTCTCCGATGAATCTTGTTTCTTGCTCCACCATGCAGCTGGCAGGGTCAGAATATAGCGGAAACAGTATGTATTCATAGACCCATCCTGCCAAATGACAATTCTACATATTGTTGACGGTGGAATCAGGGAAGTATTTAGGCATCGGCTTCAGTGGAGGCCTCATCTCGCTCTCAACTCAGTCCGAATAAGGTCATGATTAGAATAATTTTAAGGATCAAATGTTATTTCTAGTTGTATTCTCCGAAACTGAGAACTTCGGACTATATGTCTACTGGAAGCAGCGGCAAGACTGTATTATTATGTGATGACCGTCGTCCATGTATAGGCCAAGGCCTACCACCATAAACTATCTTTACTTATTAAGTCAAAGAACTGCAGTGGGTCGAGCCGATTTGTACGATTGTAAGTCATGCACATTTTTTTTGGTTACTATTTGTACGAGTATTTGACAACGTATGTTATATGTATAATCTACTTTTTAGGCTCATTGGTGGGGCCTCAACAAGTCTTAAGACTTCCCTGGGTGGAATAGGGTGAAGTGAACGTATTCCCGGAGGGCGTTGGGTCCTCTGATACCTGTGAACGCAACTCTGTATAGCACGGTTAACCTCAACATCTTTTCCTCTATAAGTGCGCTCGTGTTTAGCTTTAATACTCTCTGATGGGAATGATCACTTTAAGCAGGACAATATATCTTGACACCGAGATCGATCGTACCTAAATTGGTTTGAGGAACATCAGTCAGAATTTAACTTGCTTCAATGGTCGGCTCAGCCTCCTGACCCAATTCCACTGAGCATTCATGGGATGAAGTCGGAAGATAATTTCTAAATTTGGAAATGTCACAATCTAATTTAGCCCAACTTAGAGCTGCCATTACGTCAGCATGAGCTAACATCCCTCAGCAACTTGTTGAGTCTACGCAAAGAAGAGTATCGGTTGTGATCAGAGCTAAAGTGAATTCATACATGAACAGAAGGTGTAATGGACGGCCGGTGCCATCCATTAGTGTGAGAAGGTCAGAAGGAATATGAGCATTAGTCAATACAAACTCTATTTATTAACAAATTCTCAACAACGACACAAATTCAACAATCCAAGTTAAGAAATGCACCAATTGTTAAATATAACCAATTGTTAAATAGTGAGGTAGACGAGATAATGGGAGTTAAAAAAATAAATTAGGTCACTTACACTTAGCACGCCCGGGAAATACGCCTTCTTATAAGTGAAGATAATTTCTAAAGCACTCTTATTCAAACCGACCGAATCCAATATAACAACTAATTGACTAAATCGTTAATCTTAATAATAATCAAATAATCTACTAAGCGCTCTCGCCTAGCTTTACGTTAATCACTCCTTGCTATCGTATTAGCTTCTAACCTCTCTCTCCCTCGAACTTGAAATTTTAATCTTTAAATACAAGCCTTGATTTGAATAATCACGCCTTCTCGTTCGGAGGGAAGTTTTCAATAATAATTTTTAACGATCCATTATTCCTGAAGAGAATTAGTTGGAAGAACGCGAATAGACCCGTTACAAAGGTATCTCTGATTCCAGTGGCGCACACAGGAATTTTTCAAGGGGGGGAGGATCGAAAGTTCACCATTCTTGTATCATGCTCCTTTTGATTTTGTCGGTTTTCGGGAACAAAACTCAAACTAATAAAACTCACTAAAAAAACTAATTATTGAATAAATAATTAGCATTAATTAATAAAATTAATCATTAATAACAAATACTTAATCAAGTTTTACGTACTATATACTTAGAATTATAATAAATCAAAAAAATCAAGGGCTTTGGGGGGTCCGGACCCCCAGGACCCCCTTGTGTGCGCCACTGTCTGATTCTTAATCACTCAAAGCGTTCGTATGTTAGCTTTTATAGTTTCATATTGATCAGCTATTAGCGTAATTTTATTTACTTTTCTTTTTCAATCAATACTCATTTACAGATAAAAGAAATAAAATTTTCATTCAATTTCGCTGCTTTTGTTTTGTTGCTATATGCAGCATTATTATTTGTTAGGCAATATTTTTTACTTAAACATTCGTTGCGAAATTGCAATGCAGTAAGCTATGATTTAGTCAAAGCGGAAACTATTAGAAAGAAGGTCAGGAAGCAGACTTTTACATTAAGTGCATTCTTTTTCTTGAAAAGTGTCTTTTGAAACTGTACATTAGTATATAAATAAGCAATTAAAATAGAAATATATTTTCATAATTTCGTATAGGATTCAATAAATATAATTTGGTTTTTTCGAAAAAAGTACACAGTCTCTATTCATTGCTCTTTTCACAAAATTTTCTCTCTTAATTTTGAATTATTTTCAAAATATGAGGAAGTAATGTTTATTGATGTCACACGATTCTTATACAACAGATTGTTTGGCAGCAATTTTGAGTGAACTGCATGCCAAAAGCCCTTGATACAGTTCCACATTGGCAGCAATTTACTATCCTCCTTTCAAATATGCTCCGAGTTTATTTTCTCCCCTTTCCATAAGGCTGTTTTCGGTAAAAGTACGAGAGCTCTAACTAAACACGAAGTACATTTTCAGATACAAAAATGCCCCAATTCCCATGGAAATTTGTAATATTATAACTTGTAACTCTGTTAACAATATAGTGTTTTTAAAAATTTCAAAATATTCCGTGAAAACTTTCTTTTTTTTATTTTAATATGGGAAGGCAAAGCCCCTATAGCATTACGGTATAGGATAAAAAAAATACGAAACACATTTTATACCAGAAAAAATAAATCAACTCTGTTAAAAATGGGAAGTATGATAAAAAATGCTGCTCTCTAAAGGATAGTAAAGCCAGAATGTCATATTAATTTTTCATTTATTTTATATTTGAAAAAATGTTCCAAATTCGGGTCCTACTCTTTAACATTAACCGAAAACAGGCTTAAATTTAAAACCTATTTTTAACAACTTTCGATCACAAGAACTAAAACAAGTAATATAAAAAAATTTTAAGTCAATTCCTACTTGTGGCAAGTAATTTTTATTAATTATCATTAAAGTATCATATTGTCATCCAAAACAATCGTGTATATAAAATTTCAGTTCAACTGAATACTTTAAAACGTGAGAAAAGAACCTTTTCAAGTTTTGACACAAGTCGCCAAAATGGTCGCTAAGTCGCCAAAAATGAGGCCAACGGGGCTGTATTTGTAATTCTTTAAATACTTAGTTTTAATCGATTAATTTTTATTAATTATAATTAAATTATCGTATTGTCATCCAAAATAAAATCACGTACATAAAATTTCAGCTCAACTGATCGCTTTAAAATGTATTTTATTAACGATTGTAAATTCCACCGAGATAAATAAATAAATAAATATAGAGAGAGTGTGAGCTAAAAGTAGGAATTGAAAAAAAAAAATTCAGTTGTATAAAATTTTTAAGTGTCGTCTGATCGCCACTTTCGTGCCTGTTCACCACCAAACAATTCAAATAAAACAAAGAAAGCAGGTATTAAAATTAGGCAATGAAGCTACAAAATTATTCTCATTAAAGGGTATCTCTCTATTAAGTAATATTTAGGTGCAGGGAGATGATAAAAGAGTTGGGAGAGTTCATAGATATCATTATTGTTTTTCAAATAAATAGTATTAAATATAATTTTTTAAAAAATTTCCAAATGATATTTAAACACAAGTAATGTATTTTTTTTTTTTTTTTTATGTTAGTTCCTACTTAGGTCAACAAAGAAAAATTTAATTTTAGTTATTCTTTCTTAAGGTATTCGACTACGTTCGGAACCGTGATTTTGCAAACGCGTATAAATGGGTAACATTTATGATATTTAGTGTCACTTAGATTAGAAACTGTATATAAAATTGTTTTAAGAATAGTTTTACAATAGAAAATTATTTAAGTATAATATTTTGACAAAAAATGAAGATAGAATGACCCATTTTCAAAATATTCTCCTTTTGTGAAAAATGCGTCAATTATAATAATATTTTGCCTGTATATAGCTCAGACCTATGTACAGAGGCTTAACTAGAATTTTTGAAATATATGACTTAGAAGTGGGTTTATCCATGTTTTACGACAACAGAGGGGAGAATTTTTAAGAAAAAAACGCCGATAATTATTTCAATGGATTGTAACTCTAAAAATAACGTGAATTTTTCAAAAATCATGGTTGAGCCTCTGTACAGAGGTCTGGGCTATATACAGGCAAAATATTATTATAATAGAAGCATTTTTCTCAAAAGGAGAACATTTGGAAAAAAGGTTATTCTAAGTTAATTTTTTGCCGAAATATTGTATTTAAATAATTTTTTTTTATCAAAATGTCTTTAAAACAATTTTATACGTGTATTCTAATCCAAGCGACACTAAATATCACGGAAATTATCCATTTATGAGCTTTTTTAAAATCACGGTTCCGAACGTAGTCGGATACCTTAAATAATTACAATTAGTATAAATATGTCTATTCATATCACAGAATCACAACATTAAGTGACAAAATAGAAAGCGATTTTTCCTTGCAATTTTCTGTTTTTCTCTCTATATAGGGTGTTGGATTATTATTTTTGTTTGTTACTATTTATTCATTGATTAAATTTAATTACTCCAATAAAATAGTATAGTAAAAAGAAATAAAAAAATAGTACAGTTCTCAGAAATTAGGCCATCCCAGGTGAGATTCGAGCTTACGACCTTTGGATTCGAAGTCCAACATACTATCCATTGCGCTACAGGGGCATAACGAGCAATTTTCCTTTTTATATATGATGTTGAACTATTATTTTTGTTTGTTTCTATTTATTCATTAATTAAGGAATTAATATTTGAAAAAAATGTATTAACATCAAGTGTCATCCATTACAAGTTTAAAAAATGTATTTGAACTTGAGTGGATCAATAAAAACTATTTTATTAACGATTGAAAATTTGAACAAGCTACATATATATATATATATATATATATATATAGGGAGATTTGTGAAGTAGGAATTGAATAAAACACGATCAAAGCAAGACTTTAAATCAGTGTATGAATTATATATTTTTGTTTGTATCAATTTTGTCATTTGAGAATTTGATTTTAATATAAAAAATTAATTAATTTATTAATAGTTTTATCATCTAGATCAGAGGTGGGCAGACTTTTCCAGGGCGCGGTCTACTCCTAATTTTTTCAATCTGTTACGGTCCACCCAATGTCAGTGGCGCACACAAGGAGGGAGGCACTGGTCTGAAACATCCCCCACAGCCCTTGATTTTTTTACCGACTGATTTTAATTCCTTTTATACAGTACTATAAACTTAATTAAATAATAGTTAGAAATTTTTTTTAATTATTTAATGCTGAGTATTTATTTAGTAACTTATTTTTTACTGTTTTTTGTTCCCGACAATCTACAAAATTATAAAAAAAATATGTTTGGCTGCGTATTGTGGTATGACACCAGAATGGTAGACTTTCGACCCTCGACCACGCCCCCCTCCCCCCTGAAAATTCTTGTGTGTGCCAATGGCCAGTGTCGTAGGTGTGGTGAGGTAGGAAAAGGTCTACAATATGTATTATAAATTAATAATAAATACGGAATATGTACTTATACAGAATTAAAATAATAAAAACTAACACTTTTAAAACTGCGTTTGAAGCAAAACGCAAAATACAAACATAATAATAATAGTTACAATTATAATAATATCAAATGATAAATTTACTATCAAACAATTTAAAATAGATAAAAAAAAGACATTTTTATCTAAAGTTTATCTTAGTTTTTAGCTAAATATTTTTATATAAAGTTAGTTTCCGTTGTTATAGTCTCAGTAGAAGACTTATATAGTCTACATACTTCAACCAATCTTGAATATTTCCGTTTATAATTACTAAATGCTAAAATCTTCAGGCGGTCACCCCAAAATGTCTCGTTGGTCCACCGGTCGATCACGATCGACGTAATGCCCACCCCGGATCTAGATAGATAGAATTATTCACGTTAAATCTGGTAGAACTCTTAAGTTTTTCCATGGGATGGCGTGGTAGTAGAGTGGAGTAGCTGGTCAAATTTTTGGTCCTCTTTATTTGACCGTGGCTCAAAATTACGAGATTTGTCGCCCTCGTGTTGCTTCTAAATATGATTTTAATAATTATATTAATGAATTATTATTCTAATCTATTTGAAATTAATACATATCCTCTCTGGTGTTTTCTGAATTACAATTTATTTAGTTAAACAGCTCTGTTGTGCGTGAATTGCGTGCCCCACTTGTTTTGAAAAAAAATTAAAAAGAAAATTTTCTTTAGTTATAGTACTAATAAATGAGCATGATTAAAATGATTTGATTCAAATTGCTTTATGAATCAAATTTAATGAACTTTGTTATGCACTTAATTCTTCTTTTCCTAGGAAACTCGGTGTTGCCAATAATTCCATTTAAATAAAAAAAAAATGGCTATATTACTCTGCCCTTTAAAGTGTTGATATTGCTTGGCATGAATTTAACTTGAAGCATTTATCGAATACTTTTGAAGAATGTTGAAATCTGTTATTGCATTTGTAAACGAGATGAATATCATGAATTTAAAATAATTCGTAAGAAAATAATATTTTCTTATCATCTAGATTTAATAATAATGTTTAGTGTAATTAAAAAAACACACAGAGTAAGTTGTTATAAATACATATTTTAATACCATCCATTACAATCTGAAATGTACAGAACACCAATGGTAGGAAGTTCCACACAATCATAATTTTAAAAGACAAGAAAACAAACTTAACTGTTATACATAATATTGCTCAGTACAGGTAAACAAGTGTCTTTTAACAAAGTTTTCACATATTTTTGAGCGATAAACCTCGGAAAATTTTGTATCACGTTTTTACGATTTCAGATCTATGATCAGTGTTTTTAGTACTACTTGTGTGGGGGCAGTACTGATTATACAATAAAAACGTCTTAAAAATTGAAAGAATTTTTTTTAAATGTCTTAAAAAACAAACTAGTGTTAATGGAAAACAAAAGAAAAGATTTTCAGAAGTTTCAGTTTTTTTGCAATAAAAAAAAACTATAATTCATGCAAAACAATTTTTTTTTTTTGCAAAAATCAGAAATGAAAAACATTTAGTTTTAAGATCAAAGTTGAAAAATTATTAATATAATATCTAAAACAAATTTACGAGACATTTTTTTTCTTGGTTAAAATGTTGTTCTAGTTCAGGGGTGTCCAACACGCGGCCCGCCACTACGTAAGTTGCAGCCCACCGACTTTTTTTTAAAAAAATTTTAAATATCAGGTTTTTAAAGTTTTTTCATTTTGAAATTTATCTCTAAGGGAAAATCTCTCTCTCTCTCTCTCTCTCTCTCTCTCTCTATATATATATATATATATATATATATATATATATATATATATGTATAAGTCTACAATGTTTTTGCCTGTTAACTGTTCTTGTTTCAAAATAAATCCTTTTTGATAATAGAAACGTCCTTTAGATTAAAATAGATTTATATTTTATCAAACAGTTACGTTTGTGTGATTTTACTATAATAAATTACTTTTTTAAAATAAATTCCACGAATTGCATTATGCATATCCTTTACTATGGAGGGTATATGATTCTCTATGTATGCGACTTTCATTTCTCCTCCTCCTTTTCTGTTTGGAGAGCCCCAAAAGCAAGAGGCAGTCAAAGATGTTTTTTAAAGTTTAAAAAAATTATTCAGGACGGTTAAGATAAAAGGCAATGTATACTTAATCGTTTGAGAATGACAGCACAATCAAATTTCAACAATGAGTAAAGAAAGATCAATTCAAATTTCCGTAATTTCCAAGAAAATGGGAACTGTAATATTTTAAACATTATTTGGTCATTTTATTATTATAATATATAAACATTATTATATTATCTATGTCTGTGTACATGAAAAATAATGAAAACAATAATAATAATTCATTTTGTTTTAAATTTTCACTCCAATAAATGCTTTTTTGTTTCTAAATCTGATATAAATGTACATATTTTTATGTGCGGCCCGCGAGATTATAATGTTTTTCCGAAGTGGGTCGCAGGGTCATTTGGTTTGGACACCCCTGTTCTAATTAATATAAGTGTCATATTTACCAGTACCGTCTTTAATAGGTGAAAAAGAAAACTTTTTATATAATTTAAGACTGATTATCAAACATGGACATCATCCAAAGTGTGACTAAAACGCTTCATGAGGAAAACATAATGCCCTAATTTGTCACATTTACTCTTCAGTGTCTTGCGTATGTGTGTGTGTAATGTATTTAGTATAAGAGCTTTTTACATAGCATATTTACAAGAGACTATGAAATCATAAACGGTAAGGAGTATGAAATTAAACACCCCCAAAACATTTAAAGATACCATATTTACAGTGCTTCTCAGTTTTTGACAATCGTTTTTCAATTATTTCCAACACTTTCAGCAACAAAAAAGCATTTAGATTAATCTTTTATACTTCAGAAAGTAAAAATCTATTTAGATTAATATTGTTTTTGATGCAAGTCTTGCCACAACACAGATAACTTTCATTAATCAAAAATTTCATCACACGTACACTTTTTGCCCCGAAAACTTTTTCTTTCACTGAGGATAAAGAATAAGATTTTAGAGTTATCTCGTTTGGTTAAGATTCTACTGACGTACCTTTACGAGCAGAAAAGATTTCAGTTCAAGCACTGGATGTTTGAGCCATGGTCATTGCTTTATACTACGAACTAACCTTAACGGCCGTATTCCCCGCAAACTGAACCGGGATATGAAACCTGGAGTTGAATAACCGAGGTTAAGTGTCAGCGAACACCACCGGTTAAAATTTCATTTCACCGGGTTCATTTATATTTTTTAACTTCGGTTACTCAAATGCGAGTTTGCAACCTTAGTGGTCAAAACACTCTCCATGCCTGCACTTATTGCGTAAGCGCGGTTAAATTTAACCGTGCTTTGAGTCCGGTCAAAATTTTCTAACCTGGAATTAAAGAATTGACTTGAGATGGTGAAACGAATCCAAGTGGCGAATCACCTGTTTTGTTTCTTTTCTACCGGTCCAGTTGACGATGAATTTAGAGTTAAGAATTTAAATGAAAGAATTCGGTGAAATTCAGAATCTGTGCCACCAGACAAAAAAAAAGTCTCCCAACTTTTTGAATATGACTTTAAGTTTTCTAAGTAAATGAATAAGATCATTCATATCTTGAGATGTAAAAGTTTTCAATTTTGTTTATGTATTTAATATTTTGAGCTTATTATATTGAAGTACTTGCTTGTCTCCAGTGCTCTGTAAAACTGAACAAAGCTGAGGATCTATTTGCTTAAATATAACAATCTAAATAATTTAACGGCAAATTTTTTAGATTAATCGTATTAATTAGAACTTCTGTATGCCTATTGTTTATTGTGCTTGATTGTTCCAATTTTCAAAATTTGATACGTTATTAAAATTCTTCTATCCCAAGCTCTTTTGTTCATTCTTCTCCATTCACAACTTTGTTCAGATCACTATGAAAACATGAATGCCAATTGTATTTGTTTGGCATAGCCGTATCGGTTGATCTATAGAAGAAAGGGTGCCTCTTCTTCTTTTGATCCAAATTATGTCCAGATAATGGTAGAAATTGGCAAAGTAAAGCATCTTGCCCTGGCGAAAAGTGCAAATGTAATAAAACCTTTCGATTAAGATGAGTTGAGTTGATAATCAACAACTGATGATAGCTTAAGATTTCTTATCACACAATTGCAATGTCTTGATATAAAATATCAGCATTGGGGTAAGATCTGTACCAAGGACGCTTTACGTTTAGTTTGTTGTGACATTGGTCACTGAAATAAAGGACGTTGTCCAGTTGGATTATTTGAATTGTCACCAGACTCTGGTCTCTGTCATGTGTGATGGAACGTGGTTGGGCATGAAGGGGGAGAATGAAGAGGTGTTGTCCTGCGGTCGCTGCCTGCTGTTGGGGCCGTAACTTCCATCCGGCATGCTGCTCAGGACATTTTCGGGACTGGATCTTGAGCCCAGACAGTCAGATGGGGTGCTGATGTAGGGGGCGTCAGCTCCGAGACTCGCGACACCTGTGGAATAAAAAATCATCATTAATTGTTCCTAAATAAATATAAAATTACAAAAGTGGACAGAATGAAGGTCGAGTAAGATGCAGCATTCATGAAAGTACAGATTTAAATGTACGTAGTAGGATTCAAAAGTTCCCGGACTGAGTCTATAACTCAAAAAATATTACCAATTAAACTGCTGAAACACATCCTCCTTCGAAATAAGACCTTTGAATAACAGTACACTTCTGCCATGGCTTGTAAAGGTCATCGAAACATTTCTGGAATCCATTTTTAGCCATGTCCTTTAATTCAACCTGCGATGCACTTTTAACTTCATCTGCAGATTGGTCTTCGTTTAACCCTTAACTTCGCACTGTTGCATTTCTGCAACATATAATTTATTTTAATTTAACAGACTCAATATTTTTTTAATTACCGACAAATCACTTATCTGAGAAAAAAAAGATAACTGCAACGAAATACATGCTAATTTTGTCACTAGATGGAAGTACTTTTTTCCAGAAATCACAACAATTATAAAAATCTCTGATGCCTCAAGAACTGTGTTTTTGCTATAAAAAGAATCCATTATATTTTATGCTTCCTCTTGTTTATTGACGAAATAAATTACCAGGGAAGAAATATAAACATTTTATGATGAATAATAAAATCCTCATATAAAAAAAAAGTTTTGTAATTTACAGCACTACTGCGCAATGTTGCACTTCTGCACCAAACAAAAAATGACTGAAATTCAATTAAAAACAGCTTAATTTTTTTTTATATATATTTTTCCCTTTTATTATTACTTGAGAACTAACTAATATAATTTTTTCATAGAAATTTAAAAAAATTGCGAAATTAAGGGTTAACATGCGGGGAACGATATGTTGACACACCTTATCCAAGTTAAGATCCTTAGTCAGTATCCATTGACATGTGGCCGAGGGTATCCCAACTGATTCTGCTATAGTTTGAAGCCTGTTTTTACGTCCCACCGCAGAAACCTTTTCGGTGTTTTCAGTGGTGCGGGAAGTCTGCGGACGTCCAGAGTTTTTCCGTCTTCGACGCTTTCCCTACCTTCTCTGAAACGTCGATGCCACTCAAAAGCTCGCGTTCGCGATAATGTATCCCAACCTTACACCTGCTTCAGTATTTCATGAATCTCCGAAGCACTTTTTCCAAAACGAACACAAAAATTAATATATCTATTATCCGCTCAACAAAAGCAATTTCCTTCAATCACCGACAACTAAATACATCCGCCTACAAAATATGACACCATGGCGACCCACCGACCACATGATTTGGAACAAACTTTTTTTAGAAAAGGGGAAGAATGCAATAACACAGAAATGTTATTGTAGTCGCTCTATTGGAAAATTTTTCCACATTACAGATTCAGTCTAGGAACTCTCCAATCCTACTAGTATATTTGAAGGAAATATTTTCAATGTTTGAATTATTTGAGATGTTGGAAAGAGGTCATCTCCAAAAAAATTGGGTTGATACTAAGCAATTTCGAAGTTTTATAGAAAGCGTTATTTGAGTAAGTAAATAGCCCATAATATTTTAATTGTTTCTTACACAAATGAACACAGTTTAAAAAGGATTTTGAGTCTGTGAGATATATATATATATATATATATATATATATATATATATATATAAGATACAATTTTTCACATTTTAGCATGTTGTACTAACTTACGTTAAAATTGTAGTGTGTTTGTATTAAACCTAGAACTACCGGATCGTACAAAATACATATATTTATTTGTTTGAGAACGGCCGGAATCCACTTGAAGTTGTATATCAACGAACTCATTGCTCGAAACTGAACAAATGGATTGCCAGATACAATATATACATTGAAATGTCACACAACCAGTCGCCACAAGCGGTTAAATAGAATTAAAATGTGCATTGAAATAAAAACAACAACAACAAACGGAACAAAAAGGCGAATTTATGTTATTACTGGATTTCAATTACAAATTCTAACTCGTAGAGAATTTCACTAAAGGCATTACAAGACAGAATAAAGATTCCGGATTTGTTTTAAATGTTTAGCATACTGAGCTTATTCTTTTTTCTATTGCTTTCGTAATTTAAATCTTGTATTGGATTATTATATAGATTAAGATTCTTTTTTCAATTCCTACTAATAGTTAACTCTCTCCCTAGATATATATATATATATAGTCTTATTCTCTACAAACAAGAGATAACATCCAACAATCACATTCGAAAAACAAAAAGACAGTAGGAAAATCACACAATGGACACAAGAGCAACCGAGATTAAAAATTATAAAATGGATGCTGCAGTATTATAAACATTGCTGACTTAAGACAGCTAATATATAAAATAATTTATATAAAATAATTTATATAAAAGTGGAGTTGAACATGTTTTTGGGCCAGCCAACCTTCCCCCTTTATGTAAATAATACTGAGCAAAAACCTGTTTAAAGTAATGGATAGGAATATCTAAATCCATTACAAGATAGAGGTAACTTACCTAAAAATTTCACTTGAAAAGGCAGAGCCCTACGCTAAATCTGAGTGCAATAAATAAGTTATTGCCAGATTCGGGACTCTAATGCAGATTCAAATCATGTGAATGGCTGAAATGTAGCACTTAAGAAAAGTGTAAAAAGAATGGAAATAAAAATTAATAAGAGAGTTACAAATTACTATAACTTTAGTAACACTAGAGTATATATGAATAAAATAATAATAAGTAATTTTATCTAATATTAGAATATGGAGGTAACTATAACTATGAAATATGTAAGTTTATAGTAATAAACTTTTATCAATCTGAGAACTTTTAATCCTTACTATTTTGAATAGTTTTATTCATATAACTATTAATAAAATTAATTGGATATTTCTGATTTAAGCAATATTTAGTAAAATGTTTATAGTTATTTATAATTTCTGATTTTTTTAACACCAGAAATTTAATGCGTTGTATATAATTAATAACAATATTTCTGAATATAGAAACGTGTACATTACTCTCCCAATGAGGAACTTTTAAAATATTGAAATTAAAATCTTTTCTTTTATCATAAATATTAGAAACTATTACATTATCTTTTATTTTGACATGTATGTCAAGAAAATTTACTTCAATGTTGTAACTATTTGTCTGTATTAAATTAAGATATTGTGCATATAAAAATTAATGTTAGGTATAAAATTGACTTGTTTGTCAAAAATGATTATGTCATCTATATAACGATAAATATAATATTTAGAATTATTAAAATGTAACTGCTGTTCAAATTTTCAATCGTTAATAAAATACTTTCTATTCATTCAAAGTAGGAATTGACTTAATTTATATATATATATTGATAGAGTTATAAAAACATAAGTAATATGTTTATATATATATTACTTATGTTTTTTATAACTCTATCAATCTGAGGACTTGTTTGGCGCATGCGCACATACGACGATAATCGTCACTTCCACGTTATAGTGTTACTTTGTAGTACCATCCACAGAGCATTCGGTTCCGTACCAACATTTTTTTTCTTTTTTTTTTTTCATATATCCATACCAAAACAATTGATGCCCTTCACCTGTGAACTCATCAGTCAAGTGGTACAGGCAAGGCCCTTCAATTTTTTTTTTTTCTTCTTATTACACTATTTTGATTTGGAAGAATGTAGGTTACGCAACAGTGTCGATTGAAAAAAGAACATCTCTTTTCGGCCTTTTAATCGCTTGCAGGTGATTAGAAAAGGGGTGGAGTTATTATTATTGACAGGATTAAAAAAAATAAGTCGAGAAAGGTACCATTTGAATCAGGATGATAAGTTAATCTTGTCATAATCCATCAGTATCACTTGGAAGCTATTGGTAGATATGATAGACTGAATTACGTTTTTATTTTAAATTCTTACCGTGGGTTTGGGCATAAAAAATGCTACAGGTGGTGCGTGTGTTTAAAATCCTGTAATTTAATAAATGATCAATTTGAAATAAGATGGTAATAATAATGTGATATTGTAGCTGTAGCATTCAAATGTACTCCTAATAATTCATTTTAAGACTTAGATGCGTGTGCTTGAATGAACCAGATAATTTAATAAACTACGAATTTCTGTCTTAAGAAAACTTTTATGTAATGTTAGTCATCCTTCTCCTGAACAAACTTAAGGTATCCGACTACGTTCAGAGCCGTGATTTTAAAAAAGCGCATAAATGGGTAATTTTCATGATATTTAGTGTCACTCAGATTAGGGGATGCATGCATAAAATTGTTTTAAGGACATTTTGAAAAAAAAATTTTTTTTAAATATAATATTTTGGCAAAAAATTAACTTAGAATAACCTTTTTTTAAATGTTCTCCTTTTGTGAAAAGTGCTTCTATTATAATAACATTTTGCCTGTATGTAGCTAAGACCTCTGTACAGAGGCTCAACTATGATTTCTGAAAAATTCACATTATTTTCAGAGTTACCACCAATTGAAATAACTATCGGCGTTTTTTTCTTAAAATTGCTCCCCTCTGTTGTCGTAAAATATGAATAAACCCACTTCTAAGTTATATATTTCAAAATTTCTAGTTGAGCCTTTGCACAGACGTCTGAGCTATATACAGGCAAAATATTATTATAACAGAAGCATTTTTCACAAAAGGAGAACATTTGGAAAAAAGATTAATTTTTTGCCAAAATATTGTATTTAAATAAATTTTTTTGGTCAAAGTGTCCTTAAAGCAATTTTATGCATTAATTCTAATCTAAGTGACACTAAATATCATGAAAATTATTCATTTATGCGCTTTTGAAAATCACGGCCTCGAACGTAGTCGGATACCTTAAATTCAGCTTTTCGTTGCAATGTAGATATAATTGCATATATTTATTCTTTTTTTTTTCATATTATTATTAAACTCAATGTACTTTTTATAACTATCTGCTCTTATATAAATGTTAGGATTTTTTTTTCACTTTATAAACTTTTTCCAATTGAAAATTGTTCACTAAAAAGCTTAGTGTTATGAACGGTGGCGTATACAAGGAAGGGAGCTGAGGGATGCCCACACCCCTTAGATCAACAGATTTTTAATTTTTATCATAGAAATTATTCCCCGCCGCTTTCGTCTAAATGTGTTTTTCAGAATTTAACCCCCTTCACCCCCCCACCAATAAAGAGGTCAGTGAACGCCAGTGACTATGAAATTAAAACATATACGTTTTAAATTTAATTAATATTACTGATATAAATAATTCTATCAACTATTTAATATATTGATTTTTTTTTAAAACAATGAAGCATTATTTTAAAAGGATTGACAGTTTATATCTATTTGCAATCAGCAAAATTCTTTATTGAATTCTTTTTAGATGTCTATTTTTTTGTTGTTGATAGAATTGAAGGTTGTTTTAACGCAGGACGATGCTCTCAGTAATTTCAAGCTAAAGTCCGATGACGAGGTAGTCATCTGAGCTGAACACCACTCTTTACATCTACGCCACTTAAAGTGAGGACGCTGAGTCCCGATATATCTAATGAACATCTCCCCAGCGTTACAAATGCGCTTTGAGACAATCACTAAATACGCAATTCTTTACTTTAATATGGAATATAATTTACAATTTAATATACTTAGGCGTGGATGATACGTTAATACGTGATTTTTTAAAAATGGATTTATACATTTTAACAGAAATAACTAAAATAGAGTAAAGTATTATATTCTTTATATAAATTGGTGCCATTAGGGTATGCTACAAACCGATGGCAGTAAAATAGATATACGGGCAGGGGCAGTGCAACATATATCCAAACACCTCGAGAAAAACTCTCCATTAAACAATGTAACCCAGATTTTTGTTCTGTTTTTCGAAGCGAATTAATTGCAACTGACATGGGACTAGAGAAAATCATGAGCGAAAGTTACTACGAAGACCTCTAGATTTTATCTGTCAGCCAAAGTCCAATTCAACACCTTTAAAATTGGGCCCAGATAGGAGATAAAATCAGTTTACCTATCCTACGAAAAGTTAAGTTCTTCTCCCACCATCATAAAGTACATTTTCAATGAATCCCGTTCCATGTTAATATCTACTTAAATGAATTGGCTGAGACACTCTTACAAAGGAGGGACTAGACCATCCTGTTCCTTCCCCGTCAGAGCTCACATATTTAGAGTTATTCTCAAGGCAATAGGCCCCAAAATAAAGAAAAATGGTATAAAACCTCTGTTTCATAAATGGTATAAAGACAAAATACAAGGGCTTTCTTTATCTCTTCCTTGTGACATATTGTCCAACACTTTGTGACGGACTCTCGCGTCTTTTCTTTAACATGTCCTTTGGGTTCTTTGGGCCAGAATTAATGGCAAATATTTTCCAACCAAATCCAAGAAGTGAAGTGTGAATGAAAGATCTAAATGAACAAGCTTTTAAATATCGGAGCTTAGAGTAAACGATATGACAACTGATGTTAGTTTGTGGTAGTTGATGTCCAATAGAGGAATCGTGGTTCAAGTCTGAATGTGCTTTACGTGACTGTGATTAGAAGTTATAAGTGATCGAATATATTTAATTCAAGTTGCACACCAGTGCATACAAGTAAAGACAAGATTGAGCTTACGTCAATACTGGTTGATTCTCCAAGCTGTAATAAGGTATGATTGACTATTTAATATTAGAATCAGTGATTAGGCGGTTCGGTTATTGATAGTGATCTGAATTAGATTTATTATATAAATATATATATTGTGTATTGTGTATTTTGCCACCGTAGATTCTCTCATGCTAATTATAATTTAATTTGTTAAAGGTTTAAGTTGAATATCTTAATAAAATCATATTAAGGTAATGTTTGATTCTATTTCTTTCGTTAATCCTACGCCTCTAAATCACGCTGATACTACGAGAGATGTTCTCCCAAGGGGAGGAACATCACAACTTGTCTGTCACGACTTGCCAGTGGGTACTTAAAAAGTCAAACTTTTTCTGGAAGCAATAATAAGTTTCCTATTTGCCCTAAATGCCAGCTAGAACAGACTTCACCTCAGCACATCTCGGACTGCCTTGGACTGGACTGAGAAGACATCCATGATAGTCCACTTCCAGAATCGGACTTCATTAATGTCAATGGTTTCACTGATCTGGTCCGGCTTCGTCTGACCATATGGGAAATTAGTAATAACAACAAAAACGACATATTTGTGACGAGTTATATTTATCTGGCCGGAAAAGATGTGTTTCCATTTTTGAGTCCTATTTCTTAGCATAATTAATAGTTTTAGCAAACATAAATTCGATTATTCGTAGGTTCAAAAACTTTAAATGTTAATTAATTTTAAAAAAAGCATTTATTTATGAAATCTTTTGAAAAAATTGAGACATTCTGTTTAAGCACCAATTGGGAAGTTTAATCGATAACTGATATTTACCATTATTTAGAGGATTCGCATGCTCCATGACATTGTTAGCAGATGGACCGATAGGAACCGTTCCTGGAAAATCCGTCATTGGTCCGTGAGGGTGAGATCCTGGAAAGTAATCGTAAAACCCCGGATGAGCTGCGTAGTTGAAGTCATTCGGACTATTAGAATCTAAAAAGAAGAAAAACAAAAAATACAGTACCATTAAAATGAATTTCTTTGTCTATACTATATATAAAGAGTGTTTTTTTCCAGGTATAGAAGTTTAAGTTGGCATTCCTTTCCAAGATGGCGACCGATTTAACAGCTGTCAAGTGATTTATTCTCAGTTTGGTTTGGCAATTCATCATGAATAGACTCACGCCTGAACAACGCTTTCAAATTGTGAAATTTTATTTCGAAAATAATGGTCGATTTTCATAAGCGAATTTTGTTTAGCGATGAAGCGCACTTCTGGTTGAATGGCTACGTCAACAAACAAAACAGCCGCATTTGGAGTGAAGCTAATCCCCAACTGTATGTCGAAACACCGTTACATCCAGAAAAACTGACTGTTTGGTGCGCTTTATGGGCTGGTGGAATCCTTCTTCAAAAACGATGAAGGCCACAACGTTACAGTCAATGGTGATCGGTATAGAGCCATGATTACTAACTTTTTCATTCCTGAATTGAACAATCATGATGTCCAGGAGCTGTGGTTCCAGAAAGACGGCGCAACATGTCACACAGCTCGTACCACAATCGATTTATTGAAAGACACGTTTGGGGACCGCCTAATTTCACGTTTTGGACCTGTGAATTGGCCTCCAAGATCTTGTGATTTAACACCGCTAGACTATTTTTTGTGGGGCTATGTAAAGTCATTGGTCTATGCGGATAAGCCACAAACGCTAGACCATTTGGAAGACAACATTCGCCGTGTTATTGCCGATATACGGCCACAAATGTTGGAAAAAGTCATCGAAAATTGGACGTCCAGATTGGACTACATCCGAGCCAGCCGTGGCAGTCCTATGCCAGAAATCATATTTAAAATGTAATGCCACAAGATTATCTTTCGAATAAAAAAATTCATGTCAATCGAATAATACATCGTTGTTTATTGCAATTTAAAGTTCTATACCTCTCAAAAAAACATATATATATATATATATATAGTAGTTTTTTTCGAATGTGATTAATGTGAATGTTAATCTCTTGTTTGTAGAGGATTAGACTATATATATATATATATATTACATTGCACTGCATTAAATAAGATAAGGAAGAAGATACTTTTTTTTATATTGAATACTAAAAATTTCTCTTATAAGCTATTAAAGAACTAAAAACATTTTTTTGGCTGAAAATGAGAGTGATAAAATATCTATTATTATTATTATTATTATTATTATGAATGATTATACATGCAATGTTTATTTTTTTAATGGTGTCTCTTTATCCGCCTTAAGGGGATGGTGGAACTTCACAATGTCAGATTTCGGTCAAAACTGCGATTTTGATTTTTTATACTAATACTTTTCCTTATATTTCATAGAATAATTATGTCAAAGACTTTTGTAATTTTGATGAATAATTACTGAATTTTTTTTTATTTTAATCAAATAAAAAAAAATTCAAGCTTGATAACCTCTCAAATTTTCCCTTTTCATTGTAACATAAAATGCTCCTTGCGTTTTAAATTGCGTCATATCTCTTTGAATTTTTCACAACTTATAAAAATGGATACAATCCACAAATTTGTGCATTAGTTTTCTAAAAGAGTTAACTAATCATATTTTGTGCTGTTTTGAATACCTTGTATGTGTGGTAATTGGCGAAATATTTCATATAGTATAGAAAATGTATTATTTTTTTCATCAAATTTTACTCTGAATTTAAAATCCATGCAAAGATATATTTTGTTGTAGTTCATTAATGTATAAAACACAAATTATGTACATATCTTAAAAACTAATGCGCAAGGAGCAATATTAAAAATAGTTTAAAAAATTTTTTTTATTTAAAATCAGTTGTAAAAGTTTTTTTTGAAAAAAATACATTTAAATTGTGAAATATAACAATCATTTACTGTATTGTTTCCATTTTCCGCTAATTAAGCGAACAATTTTAAAAATTAGTTTTAATGGTCCACCGTCTTCTTAATTGATTAATTTTCTATTGTACAAATACAAGTCACAAAAATAAAAATAATAAATATCTGCATACTGTTTATTTAACTTTTGACTATTGGTTCATTATTGTTTGATTTCTTGATTAGGTTTTATGACTTCCGACCATAGCATATACAGACATCTCTTATTGTGTGTGTGGGGGGTTACATTCTAAATAATTGCTATGGTAAAAATTAAAAATCTGTTTTTGTGTCGGGGAGGATGTTGAGCCCCTAAACCCCACCTTTGTGTACGCCACTGACTTTAAGGAATTTTTTTTCTCTTCTTATTGAAATTATTCAGGATTTATCTAACTAATTATGTAAAATCATTCACTTTAAATTGACTTATTGGTCATGAGTACGAGCAAGGTTATTTTTTTGTCAAAGGCTTAATAGGGCTTTTTTACAAGAAATGTAATTGAGACTCAAAATTCATCAAATGATGGAGTATACTGTATACAAGATTAGGTAACAGGAGTCATCATTGTCTTTAAATGAATTGGGATAGTTTATTGTGCCACCACCAATAGTCTTTTTTTGTAATTCTTAAAAAATATTATTTAAAATAAATTAAACTAATTATTTAGTTTTATTTGAATTAACGCCACTCTAGAGGTACATGAGGGCTTCAGGGGATAAATCTCGTAATTTTGTTCCACTGTCGAGTGGCGAAGAGGACACCTGAGTTGAAATCTCAATTTCGAAATATTCTTTTTGTAGTGCTGCAAAATCTTTGTCCTTCTATTTAACATGCAATAGCTGTCATTATTCCACTCACTAGGCTTAGATGAGACAGGACTTAAGCCCGGGTTCGTCTGAGTTGGACCTTAAGTGAGTCCTGCAGGAGTGAGTGTATGTGTATTAACATCGCATCATAAAGCAATACGTGGCCTATTGGCGACAGACTTTATAACTTCGAGCCAAAGTTAAGAGATCTGAACTCGAAAATTGGTTAATGTGAAGCTCACAACCTCAAAAACTTAGCTACCGAGGCTTGATAACCTATCAACGAAAACTAATATACCGAGTTATTCCCCTAACGTTTTGTTACAACAACAAATGATTTAATTTTCATTGAGCAAGAACAAAAATTCACTTCCATCAGGATTTCCTAAAGCAACCAACTTAAAACAGTCAATCACACCTTTCGACCGAGCGATCGATCTCGATCAAAACAGGTCGATCCAAACCCTCGCATCCGTACCAACCACCAGCACCGAAGATCAAAACAATAAGCCAGCCGCAACAAGCTGCCAAAAAACCCAAGAGAGAGAGAGAGAAAGAGAGCCCTGAGGAGAAGAGAAAAAAACTGCAAGCAACAGCACCAGCAGCAACGCGGGATTCCTTGTGGAAGGAAATTAGTTTGTTGCCTCCCTTCCCCCTCCTGTGCCTTGATGAATTGACTTCATCCAGATTGAAGGGAAAGAAGAGGGGAGTGGAGGGGCCATCCATCACCAAAGCAGTCTCCCGCTCCCTGTCTTAACTTCCAAGAGATGCTGGGCCGCGATACAGCAGAAAAACCACTCGGTTCATCTCGAGATCTGATGACTCGGCGAGGCTGTGAAAAGTTGGGCACTACTTTTGAATGAGTTGTTTGAATCTGTGGTAATTGTTGCATTGTGTCGCGTAAAAGGAAGGTTTGGGAATGATTATTCGTAGAGATTTGTTGGTATTATTATAGTGCAATATGTGTAGAAGATTTGTTAAACGGGGAGGAGGTGGATAGCTAAACATTGGCTAATTAAGAACCAATGCTGTTAAAAAAATCAGTTTGCCACAAAGGATTATGCAAAAGGTAACAAAATAAAGGATTTGATGAATAAAAAACTGTGATGGATTCATTACTCCTTGAATAAAACTATTGTTCGCTTCTGCTGGTGACTGTATTATGTCAAATTATTGCAAGCAAAGATGTACTGGAGACAAGGCTAGCTCTAACTAGAACAAAGCACTATGCAAATTGAAACAAATTCCAAATAATGAAATGATAATCATGAATTTAGATATATACCTCACATTGCATATTTAACTCATGTCTTACTTTTAAATTAGAATGTTTTATTTATTTTCATGCCTCGATGGCACTAGTTATCTTCCAGCGACCAAACTTGGTACTAGATTGGTCGATGTGAAAGGATTTTGATTTTTTTGTGGAATTATTTAAAGGCACGAAGCTTTGAGTATTTATATATAGTTCGCAACAGTGACGTAACGGAGAATATTAGGGCCCTTCTGCCAAGTCATGTTTTGGGTCCCAAGTCAGATCTTACAAAGGGTATGTACATGGTGTCAATCAGGTTTTGAGCCCCCTAGAATCCTGGCGGTGTGTACGTTATGCCACTGGTTCGCAACCTCCTCGTGTCGACCTTCAGTTAAGATACAAAACAATGAATAGGTTCAACTTCATACATTGTCACATTAATTATATTTTTACAAGATATACTCATTCATTAAATGGGGGAGAACGCAAAGCATGGATAGTAATGGTTTCAATAAAGATTCCTATAAAACAAAAGAACATTTCGTATTATATTTTTCTTTTAAAAAAATTCGTTAGCTAATGAGCTAAATTCATGATGATTATAAAGGCAATCATGTGTTCATCAATGAACTCAAATCTGAAATTAAACTGACATGTAGTTATTCTATTTGTAAAATTTAGGTAAAATTCTTAGTTTTATGATTAGGTAAAGATGTTGAAGTATAAAAAAAATATTTTAAAATTTGAAAAAATCTTATTTAACCACATGTATTTTTAATCTATATATATAAAGGAGAAAAGCGACTCACTCACTGACTGACTGACTAATCACGATATCTCCGGAACTATTAAACCTACAGACTTGAAATTTGGTAGGTAGGTTCCCTTCATGGAGTAGACGTCAGCTAAGAACGGATTTTGCAAAGTTCGAACCCCAAGGGGCGTTATAGATAATTATTTCCATTACTAAACTATTAGATGTACAGTCGTGAAACGTGGTACACAGATTTCTTTCATAAAGTAGAGATTCCCTACATAATGATTTTTTACGAAAATCGAGCTCCAAGGGGCGTTGTGAGGGCGCTTAAGGGGCGTTATACATAATTATTTCCATTTTTAACCTATTAGATGTACAGTCTTGAAATTTGGTAAGCGGATTCCTTTCATACAGTACAGATCCCCTACAGAATGGGTTTTGTGAAAATCGACTCCCAAGTGGCGTTGTAGAGAATTAAGTGGCGTTATAGGCAATTAACTTCTTTTTTAAACTATTAGACGTAAAATCTCAAAATTTAGTGAGCTGGTTCCATTCATTGAGTAGAGATCCGCTATAAGATGGGTTTTGTGAAAATCGTTTTCTAAGTGGCGTTGCGGGGGCTTAAGGGGCGTTATACATAATTATTTCCATTTTTAAACTATTAGACGTACAGTCTTGAAATTTGGTAAGCGGATTCTTTTCATAGAGTACAGATCCTCTGCAAAATGGGTTTTGTCAAAATCGACTCCAAAGTGGCGTTGTAGAGAATTAAGGGGCGTTATAGGCAATTAACTCCTTTTTTAAACTATTAGACGTAAAATCTTGAAATTGAGTAAGCAGATTCCATTCACTGAGTAGAGATATGCTGTAAGATGGGTTTTGTGAATATCGTTTCCTAAGTGGCTTAAGGGGCGTTATAGATAATTATTTCCATTTTTAAACTATTAGACGTAAGTCTTAAAATTTTTGGTAAGCGAATTCCTTTCATGGTGTAGAGATCCGCTACAAAATAGTTTTGGGGAAATTTGATCCCCAATTGTCACTGAGGGGATTAAGGGGCGTAATAGATAAATATTTCCGCTTTTCAACTAATAGAAACACCTGCTTGAAAATTAGAAGGTATGTTCCGTTCATGGAATAAATTTCCTTTTACAAAGATTTTTTGCGAAAACGGACCCCAAAGGAGTGAGTTTGCGAGGAATTAAGGCATGTTATAGAAAAATTCCTGTTTTTGAATTTAACTCATTTACTTGAAATTTGTTGAGCACTTTTTATTAGTTGAATAGAGTTCCACTAAGAATGGATTTTACGGAAATCAACTCCAGGGAGAAGCGGGAGAGTTATTGGAGCGTATTGATAGACAAAATTCCCGTTTTCGAACTGCTAAGACTACAATAATAAAATTTGGTTTGCATGCTTCTTTTGTTGAATTGGAATCCGCTAAGAGTGCTTTCAACGAGGTATTGATGATAAAAATTCCGTTTTTGCTCTGTTAGATTTACACTTGAAATTTAGCAGGCATGTTTATTTTATGGAGTAGAGATCCACTGAAAGTTGCTTTGGTGGAAATCCACTTGATTATTAGGTTAAATGAGCGAAAAAATCTTTCTACTTCTATTTTAGATATAAATAGAAATCAGATATTATAATTTATGTTCTTTTTATATCAAGGGGCGAGAGTGTAACAGCTATAAATATATTTTTCAATACAATCGAATTATTAATCCTAGATATCAATAATTAATATATATGTAAACAGTATACATATATACAACATCGTGAAATACCCAGTGAAGCGGGTGGGTAACGGCTAGTTAAGTATATTTTGCTTATTTATGTGCTTTATCTTTGTAGACAAATATGTACTATTTAAAAGAAAGTTTATGCAAAAAGCAAAAGTTTTGGCGACGGCGAAACGCTTGAACTGACTAAATGGAAACACAGGATTGTATTTATCACGTGACTGTGATGACACATTAATTTATGAACTGATCGGCTAGAAACACGTGATTGTAACTATCTTGTGACGTCATAATCATAAATTTTGCCCATTGCTGCTTTTAAAACAATCGCTTCAATGTGTTGATAATTTTTTGTTACCAAGGGTTAATTTAAATTCTAAAAAGAAATTTTTCTGGATATCTTAAAGAGTAGAAAGTATATATATATATATATATATATATATATATATATATATATATATATATGGGAGTCCGAATAAATCTTCGAATAAAAATCAGACTCTTCAGAAGGCGGGATTTTAGATTGGCGAGGTGGTTTGTCTAGTGGTAAGTGTTTAAGGGTGAGTGATGAATTAAATGAATCTAAGTCATTTAAACACAAATACTTCGTTTAAGTAAAAAAGAGAATTTATTTAAAGTTAAAGGAAAATATTTACAAAAAAAAAGATAATTACAAAGAGAAAGACAGGCAGGAATTAAGTTAATTAAAAGTTGAGTAATACCTTTAGAAGACGGGGAAATGAACCTTTCTCATTATTGGATGTTAGGACTGGCGGTGCCGCGCTGGACGCGGAAATGCGGTAAAGACGCGACGTGTTGAACAAGCAGTGGTTAGTTGGCCTCTGCCGAAAAATTATTCAAGCCGGAGCTACGTAAGCTCACTAGATGGAGCTGCTTCGGAATGCAGTAATAAATAAAATTGAGATTTACGGTCCTCTGAAAAGGATATGACTCAACCTTTTAACAAATGTTTCAAAGGGAAAATCCTACATATATATATATATATATATATAATATTCTGTTACAGTTCGTACGATTCGGATTATATTTTTGAAAAATCTATAATTTCTAAAATAGTAGAGAAAGTGCATGAGGAAATTAGAAGCATATAAGAAATAATATATATATATAAAGGACAAATTTACAAAATGAGTGTTTGTCTCGAAAGTAGAGGTAAATGTACCTCGTTAATATTTCGAATAACTCTTATGAATAATTTTAAAAAAAGTCATCGTCTTTTGTTAATATTTTTTTGACAATTTATGCAATTAACAGAACACACCAAATTCCTTACCATAAAGATGTAAACTCAGGCTCAAAATTCAATGAATTCCATGGATTAACATAACTTTCATGGGTCCACCATGAAAGTTATGTTTGCCTTAAAGTTGTGTTGCTCTTCAGCCCAATCCTATAAAATCATTTGATGTGCTTACGTTGCCGTATAAAGTTTTTATACTATTTTGGAAGATCTTTAATGTAGTTCTGAAGCAAAGCAAGATAAAATTATAAAAATGATGTTTTGATATCTTTAACAAAAATATACCTTTAAAACGAATAGTATAAATTGTTTATACAGAGAATTAAAATTTTATGTTATTAAAATTTTATGTACATTACTTTAGTTTGTGGCATACATATTTGTAAAGATGATTTCCTTTTCTAGATTTCGGGTAAATAAACTGCCCCAATCATTTCTTCTAGAGTTTTTCAGTTACTTAACTCACACTGATTTGTTTTCAAATTTCTCTCAGTCACAGAAAAGAGCAGTGTTATATTAAAAATGTAATTGACGAAAAATTTTAGGGTGTACATTACAAATACATAGTTTTCTCTCCCCCCCCTCCAAGAGAGGATTTTTCGCACAGAATTAAGACTTTGAATCAACTACGGACAGTAGACTTCTCTTCACAAAGATGCAAAAGTTTATTTTTTGAGTTTGTGCTAGCGACACACCTCATAATTCTGTACGCACCAGGGTTACGGCTGTTTTCGCCATATGCACAAGAGGGTAAACTTAACGTGGAGCACATTTTCGGACAAAAAATGCTTCCATTTTTCTAAAAATTTGTGACATTGTAACTCATGAATTTGTTTATAAAATGTAGTGTTTTAAAATTTCAAAATATTTCATAAATAATTAGTTTTTCCTTTTAATGTGTAAAGAAATAGCTCATTTAGCATTATGGTATACGAGAAAAAAATGCGGAGCACATTTTATAAAAGTAAATATGTGTCAAATGAGATAAAAATGAGTATTATGATAAAATGAGTGATTTTCTACAGGATAGTGAAGCCAGAACATTATATTAATGTTTGAGTACTTTTATATCTCATAAAAGGCCGTGGGTAGCCTAGTGGTTAGAGCATCGGACTCCAGACCGAAAGGCCTGGGTTCGATGCTCGATGCCACCAAACACCCTCCGAGTACACACGGAGTACGTACTCGTTAAATCAGTGGGTCCGTTGTCTTGTGGGCTTAATCACGAGCGCAGGGACTGGAGAATATTTCCCTCCCCTTCAGTTTGCATGCAGAAATTGTGGAGATAGAGGTCGTGTCGCCATCTATCGTCCCTTCGGGGAACTTCGCCGAGCTAAATCGTACTGTCACCTGTATGGTGCTCAAGGCCAACGACAGGCGTACCTCTTGCCCATGCCACGATGAATTTCGTGGGCCTCGATCTGACTACGTCAGACAGGTGGCATTAGAAAACAACAGCTACAACAATATATGATAAAATATTCCGTATTTGGGTCCTATTTTTTAACATTAGCCGAAAACAGCCTTAAATGAAACTAACAACATGCAAGCTAGTATCTAAAATAATCTCAGTGGCACAACAGCCCATGAGGGCGAACGCCTACTGTGCTCATCTCAATATTTGTGACCTTGGGCGCTGAGGTGCATGAGCAGATGTTCCGGTCAGGTGGTTAATCTGACGCGAAACACCCAGTGTTTAGTTCCCAAACAAACTTGGTACTCATTTATCGACCCACTGAAGGGATAAAAGTCTGAGTTGACCTTTCCCAGTTTCCCAGAGGTTTGAACCTCTGACCTGTGGTGTGGAAGCACGATGCACTATCACTCAGCCACTGGGCTGTAAGTTAGTATCTACCCATTCATAATTTCCCTTGAGAGATTTGAGGCTCCAGTTGATTTTATTTGATTTTGATTTAGATAGCACTCTAAAACAATACGTGGACTATTGCCAATCGAATTCGAAAGTTTGGACCACGAGCCTGCATCCCGTTTTTTAACTTCCACACTATGCGAACGAGAGAATTTTGACACTCTACACATTTAACGCGTATCGGGACTCTACATGGCGGAGGAGGCTCCTATTGAATTTGAAGTGTATAAAAATAATTCCATTCATTACAGCATCGAATCTCAAATCCATCTTCCTCCATCCTGAGCTATGTTACAAAAATAAATAAATAAATAAATGTAGTCGTCCTAACGGAGTTGTCATGGTTTCGAAGTCATGGCCTACGTGTGTTAAAACCTTAGTAATGCACGCTAATTCTGCCGAAGCTCAGATTGGCGTGGTATGGAAATGTGGGGTGTTGGTTTTGTCAGTACCATGATTTAACATTACAAGGTCTGTTACCGATAGCTCTCGTGATGTTTCAGAGAGCGACATTAATGTATAATCAATCAATCATTTAACCTTCAAGTCATTAATAACGCAAAATGATTTGTTCAAAACAATTACAAAAGAAAAAAGATATGAAAATACTATTGGCAATTACAACTTTGAACCATACCCAGAGAATTTTAAGGAAAGTATCAAACAATTAACAGAATTCAAACAAAGATCTCTTACCATCGATCTTCAAAACAAAAATTAGCAGGGAAAAAATTCTAGTATTGTTTTTTTATAACGTTTGTGATAAATAAAGAAAATTACCCATAATTGAGCTTCATTTTTAATTACCAGTTGTGTGAATGTGTTCAATATATTTCTTGTAATACAGATCGAATTGTGAAACAATAACGTCAATATTTTATAAAATATAAATAAATACATCAATAGATTACATGCAATAGGAGAGTTTGGGGGCTCCCCACCCCAGCCATAGATCAACAGATTTTTAATTTTCATCATAGAGATTACCCCATTGCGCTTACGTCTATCAGTTTCTTAGAATATAACCCCCCTTTCCTTCTATAAGAGAGATCTGTGTATACAACTGATTGCATGAATATAAAATGAAATAGCTGAATAATAAATAAGTACATTAATAGAACATAATAATAATAAAAGGTGTTGCTTTTCTATATCTCTTGTAGAATTTTTTGCACAGAGATAAATTATAGTTTAAAAAAACTAAAAAACACGCTTTTATAATGTGTGTGTGTGAATCGAACTAAAGAGCAAAAAAATAATTCTTTTTTTAAGAATAAAATGATCAACGAGAAAATTAATGTCATTGGGGTAAATGTGTGGGGTGTGTTTTGTACTGCACTTTTACACTAACTCAGCATTTCGGAATAGAACTAGTAAGAAATTATAACAATTGATATTGAGCACCCCACGCTTTTACCACAATGACATTAATTTTCTCGTTAATCATTTTATTCTTATATTAAGAATTATTTGTTTACTTTTTAGTTCGATTCACACACACACACACTATAAAAGCATGTTTCTTACTTTTTTAATCTATCATTTATTCTCATTGATCGATTAATCTTTTTTGTTGCATTTTTATTAACCATGAACGTTTTCACTTCAGGGTTGTAACTCAACCTTTTTGTGACAAAATCTGGAAATGGTATCTGGAATTAGTCGCTAAATCTCTGGAATTGGAAAATTGTTAATCCCCTGATGAGGACAATGAAATAAAGTTTTGAAATTATTGTATTGTCATCAGTCCTTGACAAGTGTGTAAAATTTCGAATTAATCTGACCTTGTAAAGTGGGTAAAAATCGAGTTCAAAGATTCCGCTACAGACAGGTGAAGCTACTAAAAGCGTGTTGAAAAGGATATTGTCTCATTAAAGTAAATGCTAATATTTCTTTTAGAACAAAAAAAAAATAAATAAAGTAACATCTTATCCTATTTTCAGAAGAATACGGTTAACTTGACAGCAAGATATACAAATGTTGTCCTATCAATGGTTAACTTTATGATTTTTAAATTTCGATGTATAACTCTGTAACGAGAGACTTTTATTCTTCAACTCTAGAATCATTCCATGTCACCTATCATTTTATTTTACCTACACACCTACTACATTTTCCATTTACCTCTTTCTGTTTTGCAGCTGTCAATAAAAAGTTACATTTTCATCCTCATATGCAAAGTGTGGTAAATATGACAGCAGACTTCGCTTTTATGTGCTATGTCTTTAAAATAGAGAACGGCTATTGTAACACACTTTTGATGTTTTACGATAGGATGTCTGAAGGTTTTTCTATTCTATGGAAACCAATGCCTCAGGATCATAAGAAGTAAAGACTTTTACTTGAATTAGTTTTAATTATTCTCATAAATATGATTGCTGGGAAAAACTGTCCAAAAATACTAATTTTAGAAACGAAAAAGAAAACCTCATTTTTTTGAGAATTTTATTTCAAATTTTTTTTTAGTATAAATAGCTGTAAATATGGCATTTTTATGAAGAGGAAGGACATTGTCAGGAAAAGGAAATTTCAGTACTTTTATTTTAAAAATAGTTGTTTGATAAATAAAATGTGCAAACATAGAATTTATGTTGAATATTTTCATTTAGTGGGTCAAATGGAACAGAAAACACGAACCGTCATATTCATACAAAAGAAACAACACAATAAAGCTATTAAGGAAAATATTTAAAGAACAATGAATTTTGATAATTGGGCTACTTTTACCTTTAACAAATATTGCAGAGCTTAATTTACACAATTATTTTAATTATATATAAAGGGTGTTTTTTTAGAGGTATAGAACTTTAAATTGCAATACAACAACGATGTATTATTCGATTGACATGAATTTTTTTTATTCGAAAGATAATCTTGTGGCATTACATTTTAAATATGATTTCTGGCATATGACTACCACGACTGGCTCGGATGTAGTCCAATCTGGACGTCCAATTTTAGATGACTTTTTGCAACATTTGTGGCCGTATATCGGCAATAACACGGCGAATGTTGTCTTCCAAATGGTCAAGCGTTTGTGGCTTATCCGCATAGACCAATGACTTTACATAGCCCCTCAAAAAATAGTCTAGCGGTGTTAAATCACAAGATCTTGGAGGCCAATTCACAGGTCCAAAACGTGAAATTAGGCGGTCCCCAAACGTGTCTTTCAATAAATCGATTGTGGCACGAGCTGTGTGACATGTTGCGCCGTCTTGTTGGAACCACAGCTCCTGGACATCATGATTGTTCAATTCAGGAATGAAAAAGTTAGTAATCATGGCTCTATACCGATCCCCATTGACTGTAACGTTGTGGCCTTCATCGTTTTTGAAGAAGGATTCCACCAGCCCATAAAGCGCACCAAACACTCAGTTTTTCTGGATGTAACGGTGTTTCGACATACACTTGTGGATTAGCTTCAATCCAAATGCGGCAGTTTTGTTTGTTGACGTAGCCATTCAAGCAGAAGTGCGCTTCATCGCTAAACAAAATTCGCTTATGAAAATCGGGAACAACGGCAATCTCGTTTTGGGTCCACTCGACGAATCTGCGCCTTGCTTGATGATCGTTTTGATGAATTGCCAATCCAAACTGAGAATAAATCACTTGACAGCTGTTAAATCGGTCACCATCTTGGAAAGTAATGCCAACTTAAACTTCTATACCTGGAAAAAGAACACTTTTTATGTAGTCAAACTCCGATTTAATGAATTCATCGGGACCAAACATTTTGTTCGTTAATTCGGAGTTATTCTTTATATCGGGGTCCAAAAAAATACTAATGTTTTGTATTTATCTTTTCGAAATCATATAAGCAACCCTATAAAAAATATTCATAGTTAGAAATTACACACTTTTTATTCAACAGCTAAAAATACTATTAGTAAGTTATTACGCTCCAATTACAGTAAAACGCCGTTTATCCGAGCGTTTATTATCTGAAGGTCAAATATCCGGACCAGTTTTTTTCTTTTAGTTTTTCAGACAGAGCCTGAAAAATGCATGGAATAAGCTGGGGCCAGATTTTAAAGGCCAAAGACTTCGATGACGACCACAGGGAGTAGATTACCGAGTTTGTCCAATCGATCCTAGGATTTCAAGAATGCGATGAAGATGTAGAAACCTGGATGGCATGCGATGCAGAAGACTGTGAATTTCAAATGCTAAATTATGACGAGATTGTGACTTCCATGCAAGAAGAATCCGACCCTGTCGATGATGAAATGGATGAAGACGAGGACAATAACGAAAGTAGCAAGGGTCCATCAAATGCTGACGCGTTTCCTGCGTTAGAGACAGCTATGGAGTGGTACGAACAACAATCAGAGTGCTGTCCTACTCAACTACTGATGCTCAAGAGAATCACAGACCTTGCAGCGAAAAAAAGTAGGTGTACAATGGTACAGCAAGAAATAAGTGATTACTTTCCACAATAAAGGTTAAATTGTGACATTTTGCACCTATTTTGCTTTTTCTTCAAGCACATTTCCCGCATGCGATGATTCTGAATATTCATAGTGTCCTGTTTCATATACTGCAAGGATCGCGTTCGGTTTTTGGTTAACCGAGCAATCGCGTATCCGAACAGTGTCCGGTCCCAACTGATTCGGATAAACGACACTCTATTGTAATTAGAAATTTTAAAATTATGACTAATAAATTTTTGAAATCTTTTTGATTCCTGACTCGAAACAGTTCTTTTTCGACTCTATGCAGAAAAAAAAATACTGCATCATTTACATTTTGTTGCATAAGAGAGAAGTATATTTTTACAAAGAATGTAAAATATTCAAAAATGTAATAGTAGAATGTATAGATTGTATGCAGATAGACTGTAATACAGAAATTGTAGATTTTTGCATTAGAAAATCGCTATTCATTCTTTCCGATAAATCAACAATTTACTCAACTGCTACACAGATAGGCAGTCCGACAACAAATGTATCAAACTTCGTAAGAATCTGAAAATATCTCCTACGTTGTGGACTGGGATGAACTGAGAATGAAATTTCCTGTCCTACTCAAGATTTAAACGATAGGCTACACTCATATTTCATCTGTGTACTTGTAAAGTCTAATAATGGTCTTCACCATTTCCCGTTGAAAGAAAGTCTTTTTCTGTTCCGGACAAAAAAAATCTGTCGTTTGAAAAAAAATCCAATTTTTTCTAATAGAAACAGATAAAAAAAAAGATTCCCTTATGTCGAAATAATTAGTTAATTCGGGATTTATTATTCGTTAAAAAAGTGGTTTTGCTTTCATTTTAATCCGGAAAATAGAAAAAATTCGTTAAATAGAGATTCGTTAAATCAGGGTCCGACTGTAAATAAATCATAGAAGGATAAGTGTTTTAGAGAATTTATTATTCTCTTTAGAGATAAATTATAGAGAGATAAACTGTGCAGAATTAATTATTACCTTTAGAAAAATAAACTATGGAGAACTTGTTATTATCTTTAGAGAGATAAATTATATTTCGGAAGTATGCTTTACATGCCAGTATGATGATAAATGATTTAATAACGAAAAAAATTAATAGAAAATTGCACAACTCTGAAATTTTTTTCTAAAGTTTAAATAACTTAAATCCAAACGATCGCAGAGATTAAGAAGTAAAATATTATTTCTAAAAGAGTTTTGACAAATGTGTTAAAGCTTGAAAATATGAAAATAACTTTCGAAAATTTTCTCCAGCATGAGTTAAAAAATTTTCAACATTAATGTTTTTTTTTTAATTTATGTTCCTGGTACAATAATATACGGGAATTAAATGTCTTAAAGTTACTCCAAGCTTAGAAAATAACAGAAACAGATTTTATTTAAATTTAATAATCTATTAAAGAATATTTAATAAGGACCTAATAAGTGGAATTAGTACTTTACTTTTTTTAAACCATAAAATAGGACTTCTGAAATATACCCTCTCTTCTATTTTAAAATATAATCATTATATTATAATAGGCGTTCCATTATTTCTATTCATTACTTTATGAATGAACTCGGAGTATCAAGCTGCATGGTACTTATAAGATTAAGTCGATCGTATCGTAGAGATTTCTGCAATGAATGTTCATTAGGGAGAGTCAAATGATATTTCGATGCACCCTATTCGATTTTTCTCTAGAATTTCAAAACCTATCTATGCGGAAAAGATGTTCTCTGGTATATAGATGAAGGGGAAAATAAAATAAAACATTAATTTTTACGTTAAGTACTGCCCCAACCAGGGGCGACTTAAGACATGGGTCCAGGACCTTGAGAGGGGCCTCGTCTCGTTTTCGACTAGGCCTCAATAAGATCATGATCCAAATAATTTAAATCAGCAAATGTTATTACCGAGCTTACTCGTCGAAAAACATGGAAATTAAAACTATATGTGAACTGGAAACAGTGGCAAGACTGTATTATTATTTCATGTCCGTTGTCCACCACAGGCCTCTCTACCACCATATATCATTGTTACTCCTTAGTCTAAGACAGCGGTCGTCAAACTTTTTGACCTCACGGACCAGTAAATTCATAATTTAAAACCCGCGCACCACTAATAGGATTTTTTAAAGTGTTAAATATATTTATAAAAAAAATTGTGATGCAAGAACACACATAAAATGTACCTAGTTAATAAAATAAAACTATTAATTGTAACCAAATTACAAAAGTTTTATTAATAAACCGTAATAAAATAAACAAATAAGCAAAAACTGTGAAAACAAAGCAATTAAAAAATGGTTTAAGTTTATCAAACTTTTAGCATTATACATTCCTATTGTGATGGATGTTCCTGCTTACTTGAAATAATATGGATATTTGGATCCAATGTTGTTACCACATTTATATTTCAAGCTGAGATTGGTACCGTGTTTTGTTGGCTGTGACAGATGAAAAGGGCTTTTCACATAAATAAGTTAGGAGAATTGATTCAGAATTTCCATCGCCTGTTTACTAAGAAAATGGTATTCTCTTTTTATGGAAAGCCAAAATTGAGATTTTGATAGGATAAATGATATTTAAATTGAAAGTTTCGTCGGAGATAGGTTCTTTTAGAAGCATGGTTTAGAAGTAAGATAGGTTTTCTTTTAGAAGCATGCTTAAATTATTATCCTGAATTTTCACTGCAGACGGATATATTATCCACATATTACCATGTCAGTACATTTACCTTGGCATTATTCTATGAAATGACGTAGCGTTTTCATAACTTTTCACATATTATTATGAATATAATAGTGTTTTAATGCATCTTAAAATATAACGGGATAAGTAAGTACATTCCACATTTTTCTGGGGACCAGAGAAATTTTCTCGCGGACCGCTAGTGGCCCACGGACCACCACTTTGGTGACCTCTGGTCTAAGAGACAGTCGGTAGAGTCAGTTTGCGCCTAAGTCTATGATATTGAAAGAGTCAGGCACATTTATTTGAAGGTTGTCGTTTGTGTGAGTATTTGACATCGTATGCTATACACTGTAAACTTAAAAGAGTCGCAGATGGGGTCAACTTTTACAGAGGGTCCCAGAGCCTCAAGAAGTCTTAAAACGTCAGTGCCACAAGGTGACTGAAGTTTAGGTATTTGAGCTTCTTTATGGTAAAAAAATCCAAGTAATTTTTTAAAAAAGAAAAACAGGTATTTTGGTAGTTTTTAACATTTATTGCGATGAGAGGACACCTACCTAAATAGTTACAACAAGAAAAAAAAGATCAGGTACATTTGATAGCTTTTTAGTATTAAATTTATTAATAAAAAAACTGCTGTTGATATTACAGTATACTATGAAGCAGAAGATATAAGAAAGCTTATATCGAACTGATTCGACGGTGTGGGGAGACAGCAGTGCTAATTTATCCATTGGATGCCCAAGAGCCCGGGACCCAGAAGGGTCTAGATAAGCTGGACTTGACTAGAGTTTTTGGTTATAAATTGCGATCCGTCAGTGCCAAGGGGCCTGTAGATCTTTTAAGCCCAGGGCCCGAAATGAGCTTAAATCGACCCTGGGAGACAGAACAGGGGTTATGAAATGTGCATTGTACGACTCTGTACTCATTTAGCAATAATCCTCATTTTTAGTTATTTTTATTGTAGAAAAATAATTTTATTTTGAGTATGAAATCATCTAACCAAAATTCTTTCCATTTTTTCGGAAATTGAACTCTTTTGTGGTAATATATTAAGTTTTGAAATTATTTTTCTAACTTCTATTTCTTCTACGTTCGGAACCATGATTTTCCAAAAGCATATAAAGGGATAATACTTATGATATTTAGTGTCACTTAGATTAGAAAATGTACATAAAATTGTTTTAAGAATAGTATTACAATAAAAAGTTATTTAAGTACAATATTTTGACAAAAAATGAACATAGAAGGACCCATTTTCGAAATATTCTCCTTTTGTGAAAAATGCTTCTATTATAATAATATTTTGCCTGTATATAGCTCAGACCTCTGTACAGAGGTTAACCTAGAATTTTTGAAATATATGACTTAGAAGTGGGTTTATCTATGTTTTACGACAACAGAGGGGTGAAACTTTAAGAAAAAAAAACGTCGATAGTATTATTTCAATTGGTTGTAACACTGAAAATAATGTGAATTTTTCAAAAATCTTAGTTCAGACTCTCTGGAGAAGTCTTTACTTTATACAAGCAAAATAGTATTATAATAGAAGCATTTTTCACAAAAGGAGAACATTTTGAAAAAAGATTATTTTTTTTGCCGAAATATTGTATTTAAATAAATTTTTTTTGCCAAAATGTCCTTAAAACAATTTTATACATGTATTCTAATCTAAATGACACTAAATATCACGAAAATTATCCATTTATGCGCTTTTTTAAAATCACGGTTCCGAACGTAGTTGGATACCTTAATATTTATACCATAGAACAGGGGTGGTACACCTTTATGGATCAACGTGCCATTTTTTTTCTAAAAAAGTGTTTAATGAGGTATAGACGTGCCGTCAAGTAATTTTGACTTGTGATTATTGGGAAAATAATATAATTAATACTAAGAACACAGACCTCTCTATTGACTACGGAAAAATACCGTTTGCGAATATTACAGTTGTAAATATTTTAGTTATACATGTTATTGTGTGAACGAGAAATAACTTATAATTGGATTGTTAGATGCTACCTTTAGTAGAATGCATGTTTAACTGGAGTCATCTGCCAATCGGATTTTAAGCAATTATTTTTGTTGTGGTTCACTTTTTTTGACAACAGCATTTGATATTTGTTTTAAAATGTCTTTTACAGACGATGCTGTGCACATATTACTATTCCAGATCATAAAACAAACACCACTTTTGCCGCCTTTACTAATAATGCCATATTTCTAGATTCACCAGATCAGAAATTCTCTTTTGCACTTACTATCGTGCCCTTTTTATTCCTTTGCTGAACTAACCATGTTAAATAACTCTTAAAAATCGTAAATATAACACAAATAAACTTTAAAATACAGTTGAGACAATGAAATTGACTATGTTATATGTAGACAAACTTTGCCTCATAAGCAATTGTAATACACGACGTAACTAAGGCAAGACAATAACAAACGAGTTTGGTCCCATCGCGACCGATCACTCGCGTTTGTTCGTAATATTTCATAGTGAACTGTTATTTTGAAATAAAATGCAAACCATTTTGATCGCTGACGTGCCCAAAATATTGTGTCACGTGCCATGAATGGCACGCGTGCCAGGGATTCACCATCCCTGTCACAGATAGAACATCTTTTCCGGACCGTTCAAATTAATAGGAATCTTTTTTTCTCTCCATTTAACTGCGATCCCCCATTCTGTACATACAGATCATACAAGAAAATTGACTGCCTCTAAACACGAAATTTAATAATTTTAAAAAATTGATATCTTGAAATATTTCTATCAATATGTTATCTGTCTAGCTGATCTAATCTGTAACAATTGTAATCAGCAGATTAATAAATATATAAATCTTCAGACAAGTTTTCTTCCTTTTGTATTCAGGTCCTTTCGGAAACCAAAACTCAATAAAGCTACACATTTGCAGCGATGTAACAGGGAAGCAATGCTGTCTGTTCGTTCCTTTTGTATTGGCTGGGGCAGATGGCAAGCGATGAGCGGGGAAGAAAAGAGATTGACAGTTTCCTGATGCGCCTGTTATGACGGAGAGGTTTTTCCCAAGCTAAAGAGTGAGGTTTTGGCGCACTACCATCCCAATGCAGATGGCTCACAACAAAACGAAGCTTCATTAAAAAGTTACCCCGATTCGAAGCATACGTCGGTGCAGGATAATTTGTTGAATAAATATTTTAGGGTGTGTGGGGGATAATCAAATATAAATTCGGTTTCTCTAAGCAGAGAGCCAAACTAAGAATAAAAGTGACGACTTGCAGAAAAATGTTCATTGCCCATAGTGAAATTTTTTCAAAAAAGACATCTAGATTTAAATATGTTGGCCGCTAAGACATGTCAAGTACAACATTGTCTTAGGGGTGTTTGGTCAACTATCACTTAAGATCTCGGAAAATTTAGAGAATATTTTTTTAGCATATTTATTAATAAGCTTTATTAATCTATTTCAGAACTTTGTTTGTATCAAAAATTGTACAATTAAATAAAAATTAAGTCTTTTTTGTGTTATATATGCGTGTGTATAATTTTTTGCATAAATTATAATCAATAAGAACAATTTTATTGATACATTTCAAATATTTTAAGCAAGGTTACTAATTACATTCTTATTATTTTATACAATAACATTATTGATAAAATAAATTTAACTTCATATAACTGACATGCACATGTTATTAAAGGTTGTAAACATAAAAATTAAATAATGGGTTACATTCATGACAGTCACATGATAAAGACACCCACACAAACACGTGCTCTCCATTAATTCAAAACTGACACCAAACTAACTTGCACTTGTTGTTCTATTCGTCAAATTGTGATAAAATTTCAAATTTCATAATTGGATAAAGATGTTCATGTATTATAAAAAAAACCTTCATCCAAAAGATTTTAAAATTAAAAAAAATCTTATTTTATGCATGTACTTCTAAATAAAATGCATTTTGCATACTTATGTGCCTCATTACTTTTTACAAATATGTTCTTTTTAAGAAAAAGTTTCTGCAAGGCAAACAACGAAACACATGAACTTGTTAGCCAAAAACACATAATTGCATTTATCGTATGACTAGGACGTCACGTGAGTTTTTGAACTGATTGGCTTGAAATAAGTGGTTATATCATTATCATATGACTATGACATCTCATGGATTTAACCCATTCTTGTTAAATACGTGTAATCAAATTCTACATGAATATATAATAAGTTTTTAAAAAAAGTTGGATAGCTAAAAAAATTTTTTTCTCCAGCTCCGTCCTAATTCAATTTTTGCTTGAATGTGATTTCAGAAACAAAAACGCTAAAAAAGGTTAAAATTTATATGCACCATTGCAAAATCCAAACGGACAAAGATAGTATTAAAAATTTGCTATTTGACATATATAGATGCTACTATTATTCTATACCTTGAGTGTTTGGAGAAGTCAGAACGCGTCTATCGATCGAGACCTAACTATATAGACAAAACTCTTTTTTTCTTGAAGGTGAAAGTGACCGAGATATTTTTATCGTTGAATGTATTCCTATATATTCTCAATTTAAACAATTCATTTATGAAAAAAAATTCTTGGGAAGGTCCAGATTTCGATTCCCCGCATCTTGAGTGCACCACTGACACTAACTTTAAGCTGATCCTTTAAATGACGTGACAAACTTATCAATAGTCAAAATGAAACTTTCCACGTATAATTTTCTTCTTCATAAGCAGCACAGCCGATTCAGGGCCATTTTTAACCTGCCTGGCTTCCTAGGCACTTCGAATTGCTACCCCCCCACACACACACTACTTTCGAAGGCCTCTCCCCTGCTTCAGTTCTTACCTTGCCAATTTTAAATGGGAAGGGATTCTCCCTTAACTCTTTTCCCTTTAATTGCTTTTGCTCTGTGGAGAGTCTTTCCATAATCCACCACTTATGGATCCTCCGTGTGCCGGGCTGACAACCGACAGCCGTTAGGAAAGTATAGTGACATGGTGTGACCACTCATGTTCATTTCTAACCTTACGGTATCACGGATCACCCGCCCACCCAACCTTTTCTAAATTAGTACAGTAAATTAATGAAATCGATTGCAATTGCAGTATAGAGTACACATTATTGTATGAACTGTTTTCAACTTGTTAATTATCATCCTTTTCATTGCTTAACGCTGTAAGGTTTTCTTCGACCTATGCTCATTGCAAAATCATTAGTGACGTCATTGTAATAAATTTCCAATGTAATATCTCATTTCAGTCTTTACTCTCTTAAGGGCAGAAATGCTTCTCTGATGACTCGCCAGGAGATCGTACTTTCGTTGTAATTAATATTTTTTTCTCTTTTTTCCGGCCTCCAAATATTTTGCGCTCTAGGCACGTGCCTATGAGCGCAGCCTGGTCACAGCCAAGGCTGTTTCAATTAGTTTAAACCATCTTGTGATCTGTTTATATTTTTATTTTTTTCCATCTATTTAAAACGATATTTCGTAAGCATTTTTCTATAATTTTAGAATATTAAATTGTTTAATTTGCTGAGATAAGTTATATCTTCTTTTCACGTAATTAGTCTTGTATTTACCTGGCTATTAACTTCTCCAATCTTAGCCACACATTTTTCCAACTCACTCATCTTCCAAACCTTCTATGTTTATCAATCCAAGCAAGCTTCATCAAGCAACTTGTACTTCTCCTGTTTCCTAGCGGCATGCATACTAATCACTCCCTGCTGAAGTTAAAGAGATTCGAAACTTGCTCACACAATCCAAGACAAACTTCATCACCATTCATCAACGGACACGCATTAATCAGTGCTTAATGAAATGTCGTCGGGGAGAGGTCAAATTTATGAGAACGATTTGTGCGCGCATGTGGACCTGGCAAACATGCAATGAATAGTAAGAGAGTGTGGTGATGGATTCATTTGTGTATGTCGTCGGGGGTAAATTCACTGAATAACAGGTATTTTTTGTGACATGATAAAGAAAGGGATTATTAAGTTATTATTCAGAAAGAGTGAGATCTTCAGTAACAACTGATAATTATCTCAGTCATATCAGTGAAAGTTTTCGGATTTGGTTATAACTGCTTTGATTTACCTGTATTGCAAACTTGGGAAATAATGGGAAAATTGGGTTAAATTGGGAATTGTTTAAAAATTTAAATTTACTTAAATACTTCAAACTACAGTAAAACCTGTTTTTGTGCGGTAGATAGGGACCACATAAAAAACTGCACAAAAAATATTCGAAAAATTCATAAATCCTTACATATAACAAACAACTTTGTCGACATACTACAGAAACAATTTTCACGTAATGGAGAGGGACCACATAAAAAAAAGTCGCACTTCAAAAATACGTAAATTTTTACGAAATTTACAAGAAAGGGCTTCCAAACAAAATAAATAATTAAATTTCACATGGAAACATTTTTAAAACATTTAATTTCTCATTGTATACGTGGAGAAATTTTCAAACTGCGCATACATAACTCACTACTACTTATCGTAATCCAAAGCACGGATCTTCCTGTGATCAATTGGTTCAAAATCGCTTTCGTCAATTACAATTTCAATTGATTTATTTTTTGGCACCATAAAGTAAGTGATAAGTTTTAAAGACGACGGTCGGTTGGTCAGTTGCTTGTCAACTTCCTGATAACATGATATGGATGATCGAAGCTATTTTTGGAATTTCGCACTCCTTTCGGAATTGGTATCTATTTTAAGAAAATGCTTTTCCGATTTGTTGGAAACTTGGTCCCTGCATATATTTTATTCGTTCTCAAAGAATCCTGTTCTTCTCGTCCGTCTTCATAAAATCTATCAAATTATTGGTAATGTCACTGTCATTGAATGTTTCGTCTTCAATCAAGTGCGTGGTGCTACAGCGTTTAGAGAAACAATTGAACGTGCATTGTCGAAAGATTGTTTATAACGAATGAACAGAGCGTCTTGAAGCGTATACATGTACATTAATACAAAACATTACAGTGGTGCCAAAGTCGTTCAAATTCATACATCGCATAAAAAAGATCACATAAAACAAATCAAGTAAGCAAAGTATCAAAAAATCAAGTATCAAGGGTTCAAGTAAAAGTACTTATTTAGTAGATTAGCGCTAGAGTACGGAAAAAATAAAAGGGACATTTAAAAAAAAGTTCCGTGGAGAAAAACAAAGTAATTATCAATTTCTAGCGATTTTACTGAATAAGCAAACTCAAGTTAAATTCACAGCCCACAATGCAATGTACTTAACACTTCCAGAAATTTAATGATATTTAAAGATTTTATTCTGAAAGAAAAAAAATAATTAGACATAAATATACAAAAAAATAGTAATCTTTTGAAGTATCAAAAGCTTTTGGTAGTAAAACATGTCAAGAAAAAAATATTAAGAAGAAATATCTGGAAGTTATTCTGACAACCAGGGCAACAACACACTTTCAAGTCTGAATAATTTTATCATATTTTCATTACTATATTTAGTATTTTACCAATCTCGGATTCTTATTTACATATTAATTTAGAAAATCTATTTAAAACAAAATGCTAAATTTTTGTTTTATTTATAATTTAGTCCAATAAGAACTTAAGATGAACATGCTCTTAAGTTCACTACTGGTAAAAGCAGACAAAAATGGCAGCCAAAAAAACCCGTCAGGTACATTTAAAATAGATTTCTTAATATTAAATTTTAAAAAAAAACAGTCAGAATTATAATGTACGAGGAAGCGGAAGACCCCGAAAAAAAAAAAAAAAAAAGACTAGATCTGAATGATTTGACGGTGCGAGACGTTAGGTTATGAATGTGTATACACACTACTCAATACTCATTTATCAATAAACATCGTTTTTGGATATTTATTTTGTAAAAAAGTAATTGTATTTTGAGTTAAAAATCATCGAAGTAAAATTAAACCTTTTTCCACTTTTTTCAAAAGTTTAACCCTTTTTTGGTAACAATATTAAATTTTGAAATAGATTCTTTAAAATCATTTTTTTTCCTAATATCCATATTATAGAACAGAGGTCAGTAACCTACGTCACGCGTACCACATGTGGTATACGGTACAATTTGTCAATTTTTGAGTGAATGGAAGATAAATTATAAAGATTAATTTACAGCTATTTTGATAAAGTATTGAATGTCTTTTTTGGAGATTTAATTGTTTGAAGAGAGATAATTACATGTGCTCTGCTTCCCGCTTTTGATTCTACATATCTATGTAAAATAATCTTTCCTCATATGTAAAATATTTCAAGTCCGCAAAGAAATTGTTTAACAAATGAATGCTTAGAATCTTATGTAAATTTGAAGTCACCCATTATACCCCTGATTTTGCGATATGAAAGTAGAGCGGTACAAAGATTAAGTTCGCATTAAACTTTATTGATCTTTTTATTCAACTACGATGAAGGAAAATACTCATATGTTATGTTGTCTATTTCTTATTTTAATAAATATGTTTAAAAATGCATAGCATATGTACAGTTTTAATTTACTTTGTTTTAGTTGAAGAAATGGTTATATTTTATGTTGTTTTTATTTTTATGTGAAGAAATATCTTTAAAGAACGCACACACACACAAAAATTAATATATAATAAAACTATTAATATCTATATTATCACGGGAATCGAATTGTTTAAAAATTGTCCCACTGTGTAGCACGCTGAATCATATTGGTAGATTTTTTTGGCACGCCACAGCTAAAAGGTTGCCGACCCCTGTGATAGAACATCTTTTCTGCGTATGAATAAGTTCCGATTAATAATAATTTTTCCCTCCGTATAACCGTGATCTACTCTAATATTTAACTATGTTTAAGGAGGTAGAAATCGGGGTGGAAAAAAGGGGCAAGAGCAATAGATTTGGAACAAAATTTTTGAAATTTTGTTCTAACGATTTCAGATAGCTACTAGCAAAAGAAAAAAACATGACATTTAGCGTGAGAATATTTGTTACAGACATTTTTACTGGCACTGTAATAATAGAATTTAGATTAAGATCATTCAATTTGTCTGTACATTCACCGATCCATCAAATACGGAATGTTTCAAAGTAACATTCGTTTGAGACCCTAACAAATCTTCTTTTCTTCTAGACTAACTCGGACGCTCATTCAAGCAAAGGTCTAATTACACACTCTCGCAATAAAAATTGTTTTGTCTTGTCGCTAGCTGATTGAGCCGTGTGTAATAACGCTGCTAAAGCACGCAAAATATAAATCGGTCACACAGCCGATTCTTCTGACTTACTACTTGCTTTGTGCTTCAAAATGGAGTGAAAGATATTAATAGGATGTCTTGTTTTTTGACGTAATCTGAAGGAAAACTAACTCGGATATAAGTATTTCTTTTTAGATTACCTGAATATTTTTTTTACCAGATTGCTGGAAAATTTCATTTTGATTTGTTTATTACTTTTTATTTGAATTTGTTAGGAGTTTGAAATTTTATTAGTTGAAGAAATTTTCCGGGATAGATATAACTTGACTCTGTCTCAATATATTAATTAATTATTTATTTATTTTACTAGCATGATTTTCGAATTATAATTTTCTTTCTATGACATGAATGTTCTAGCACAAAGCGCACCTACGGTAACAGAGTAATCATGATATGAAGCTTATGGCCGCAACTGTTTCAATCAAGTCATGGAATCAAGTCATGTTATACTAAAGACCCATCGTAAAGCGGGTGACAAATATCTTGGCTCAAAGTCCTTACAAAGGAGTGGTGTTGAAGTTTGGAAAGAGGGATTCTCTCTCAGGTATAGTTCTAGTTACTTTGTTACTGGTTTTAGTCGCTATTCTGACTGATCCTGTAAGAACAAGACCGCTGGCATAGCTAGCTCTGAAGAGGCCCTGTATCAAATTTCCTTCGGGGCCCTTTTTTAGATATGGGACCCTATTAGTGGGATTGTAGTTACACATATTGAGATCCCTGTAGCTTGGGGGCCTCGTATCAATGATACGGCTGATGCGGCCGTAGCTACCCCACTGGAAAAGACTTTTGTTTACGTTATGAGTTCTTTCCGTAAAGGAACCGTGATTTATGTTAATGAGGGATACTATTTAAAGTCAAGAGAAGTGGAAAGTTGAGGATGGGGATTGTTGTTCATACGAGTACTGAAAAAAGAGTAGTTCACATTGTAAATCACCATGGTTCAAGTTGAAAGGATCCGACGGGACATTCAAGGACTAGCCTTATTGTCGAGGATCATCGGTTGATTATATTTAGACTCTAGATATTTAGATTACTATTTAAGCTAACGTGTTCCCATAGGTCGAATTTAGATAGTTATTATAAAGTCGTAATAAGTCATACATTTTAAGAAAATGTCTCAGTCTTTGGTGAACACTCACACTTCAGTGAGTGAAAATTCGCGACAACTTGACCATGTTGAAAATTGCGAGGTCCGTCCTTCAAAGCCCTTGTGTTACTTCAAAGCACGACGTGACTAAGTAATTTATCATTGTAGGACAGAGCTACAAACTAATAAAAATATTGTCGCTACCTGTTTCTGATATTTTTGGAAGCAGCTGTAATTGAAATATGACAAAATGCAAGAAAAATAACAAGTTGTGTGTGTGATTTCAATATTCTAAATCTAAATTCTTTAAGTGCATTTGACAACGATGCTTAACATTTAAAACGAGAGAGAGAGAGAGAGAGATTCTGTTTTATACTCTTGACATGGACTCTATTATCATCACTTTTTCCATGATATATTTTTTGTTGCTGACATAAAAGGTTAAAACTAAAAACAGAATGAGAAATCAAGTCGAAAAACGTGCCTAAAAGATGCACGTATAGATACACGTATTTTATAATGTTTTTATATATGCCATGCTATTTTCTTAAAATACACTGAGAAGCTAGAAAAACTGGTACTCGTGTCTAATATCAACGAGCACGCAAAAACCGGCAACACGATGTGGCATGAACGATTAATGTCTGAAGGCTTTCTGCAGATAATTCACACCATGAATTCCTGCAGGGTAATCCACAAATCCATAGAAATGCACTAATAGATGTGTCCAAAGTTAAAAGAGAGTTTCCAAGCACCCCCTCGATCGCAACTCTCGACACATATCCATAAAGATGTAGCACTGTTTTGCTAAAAAAATTTTAATCCGTCGGAATGCACAATTACCATGAATGCGTGTAAGTGAATGGACAGGATGCTCACTCTCACGCACTTGTCAGTTTTTTCTACACGTATTAGAAATTCCATATTGTGCCAACTGCACACCCCCGTACCATCCTTGAAGCTCCACCAGATTGAATAGTTCTCCTTTTACATCTAGAGTTTGAGGAGACGAGACTTCATGATCCCATTTTAGGCATTTTGGAACTCTTTTAAAAATGCTTCGTTACAACGTGCAGCTTTTAAAAATGATTGACTAATTCGTGACTTCAATACCCACAAGGAAGCAAGAAAGTGAAAATACAAATACCAGCAGAGTTTCTCATTTGGAACAGTGGGAGTTGATTGGCTTACATAATTTTAAAAACATCAAACCTGTACTCATGCCCCCGAGTTTAAATATTCAAATCATCAAAGAAACTTTAAGCAAAATAATAGCAGAGATAAGGCGCTTCTAGTTTATGGATTCGATATAACTGGAAATGAGACTAATCAGACCAAACAACATGCTTCCAGTCATCAACAGTTCAATGGTAGTGTTTGTTGGTGGGCTCAGGCAAGGCTTAAAGCTTTGTGCCATGCAGTCAATAAAGGTACACGAGTGAGTCCGACTTCGAATGCTTAGATCAATAATGGTCATTTGAACAGTTCCCAGGCTAATACTTGATGATGCCCCAGCACTGAAATCCGAGGCAATTTGAGAAAGTATTGTACGCCAATCTCATTTAAGAATTATCCTCAGTCGTTGATGGTCCCGTTCTTCCAAGTTCTTTTTCCGACCACAACTATGTCAGTGATTTGATATTTTACCCGATACTCGATATCTAGGGCACGTTCCTGAGATGGACGTATTTAAAAATAACAATATCAATGCTATATGCCTTCAATGCTATTTCAATGCAATAACTATTCCGAAATGCTATATCCCACCTGCAATGCACCGCCTATAACGCCATATTCAAAATCCCTTAAATCTTGATAACCTGCCATCGTAGCAACAGAAACCGATCTAACTATTTTGCCAGACACCTGCTTCTTATATAGCTGCTGCCGACCGCGTCGAGTTACGCTGATTGATTGCATACCTCCGTTATATTTACATACGCACGCCTGCACCAATTTTGCTGTCTCTTCATTATATCATTAACGTTTTAATTTGATAGTAAAACTAATACAATAATCTCTGATTTTTGTGAACTTGTTTTTGTCGTATCAATCTGAAAACCTAAACCTGATTAACGCATGCGTGTTTTTGACGAAGCTCTTTACTTCTGCGATCGGACTGTGACAGGTTATCTCACGAGTTTTACCTTTTAAAGTTAATTTGAGGCTTTTTCTTTAATGTCAATCAAAGTTTTTAACCGCTACCTTCTTACAGATGGAACGTGATATGCAGATGTGAAGTGTTTTATAAAGTGATTTGAAGTAGCTTGTATTACAAATCGTACTAACACTGCTCCCAATTTTTTATTTTGATATGTTTTCAAGGTTTGGGAATGAGTGAGTGAGTGTTTAGTCACCTCGCACTCGGAAGCAACACGAGGACTATTGGCGATGAACCTCGATCAAGTGATGAGGACGACACCTTCGCTCGCACTCCAATCTACCACATCACTCCAACGAGAGGACTTTGATATTCAAAAGATTTAGCTTGCATCAGCTCCTCTATATGGAGGGTCTTCAGAGGCATTAAGGCTCGAACTCGTGACACAACAGCCCCGACCATAACCACTAGGCTACAGAGGCCACATTTTAAAATTTGATACGAAACCGTAGGGATGCTTATGAGGGTTATAATAATTAGCCTGCATCTCTTCTAGCTATATAAGACAAGTAGAGAATACTTTTTACTATCGTTTGCGATAGTTGATCTACCCATCACAAACTTTAACTATTTTATCAGTAAATATTTTGAGATATATTTGTGTATTTAATTAGTAATGGTGTAAGCGACTTCCCCCCTGAAGTCGCTTCCTCCCCTTCCTGCCTACCTAAAGATGTTGGAGGAAACAAAGCATGACCAGAAGCTTCCATGATAAATCTAATTTATTATTATTCAATCACACTAATCAACCACAAAGTAAACCACAAAAAGAAGCCCTAGGAGTGACATAAAGAAAGCAACAACTCTAAGTGAATAAGCGCAAGCAAACAGATCAAATTAAAATTAATCAATCCTAACCTATCAATTCCTAATCCACTAATTTAGTATAGTAGCAGAACTCCGTCCTTAAGTCATGTGGCGTAAATTCTAAATCTTACTTTAGTAACGCTACAACAGACGTTCCACTCCTTCTGCCTTTACAATTACCAAACTCTAACTTTATATACTCTAACCAATTTGCATATCAGGGTTTCTTCTTGAGAGTTATTGTGAATTAAACGCGAATTCTAGCCCAAAGATTCACCAAGAAAATTAATTGGTGAAGTTCGCGTAAAGACCCATCACAATGGTTTCTACACTTACTTTCTAATGGAGTTCAGATAGGGATCCATTAGTTATGGAATCCGTGGAGTTTCCCACTCAGACTTTGGAGATTTCTTCATAGGATTATAGAAATGCAACGAGTGATTTAAAATGAAAGTTTTTACTATACAAAATTCAGTAAATAGGGTTTAATTTCGAAGTATCGAATGAGGGATTTGTACAGCTGACATCTTGTTTTCAAAATAGAGAATTTCTGAGGAATATTAAATAGTTTTTAATAATATTCGTGCAGAAGCAGTGTCATATAATATTACATATTTGCACCGAGTTTTAAATAGTCTTTGGTAATTTTACCATCACTTAAATTGACATGAATTATACAATTCACGTAAAAGATTACAGTAGATACTAAGTATCTCTCAACATTAACAGGGCCTGTATATGATCATTTGTAAGAATCTCGAAGCTGATTAGAATTTCGTTAACCTATTTGTATCCCGGAAGCGTATCTCAAAACTCATTTTCTCTCGATGAAAATTTCGTTTTTTCATTCCATTTTTTTAAAACTGACGTTCGCAGCATCAAAATTTATTTTCAATTGCTTCAAAATTAAGAATATGTATATATTTTTTTCTTAAAACTCATATTACTCCAATCTTACAAGTCCACTCGCATGTAGTTAAATTTACATAACTTTTCCATTGTTTGCGTGAATAGGTAAAATTTATCTCCAAAATGTGACACTGAAAATTTTCAGATGATAGATAAAAGAAAAGTTTTTCCAAAGTAAAGATGAAGAAAAAAAAAGTTTGAGTAAAAAAAGGGGGGCTGGGAGGAGGCGGTAGAAAATCTTCAATTAAAGAAACTTCTACGAGAGGGTAAAAAAAAATGAAAGAGAAAACTTTTACTCTTTTCTGCAGAAAATTAAATGAGGGGGAGAGAAAAGGGATAAGAAACTTAACTCCTACTTCTTAAAACAGGACGAAAAGTAGCTGGAAAAAAAACATGGAAGAGAGAATTCCTTTTTAAAAAGAAACATAACTCAAAAATACATGACACTTTTTAAGCTTAACGATATGTATGCCGTTTCGCTTCGTATTTCATGAGTTTGTTAACAACACAAAAGAATATTTTTCCGTCTGTGCTCCCTTCCCACAAACCAACATCCAAGATACATGAAGGGATAATTCGGGGGGAAAACAGGGAGAAGGGGGATTTAAGTTTTCCTTCTCGTATGTTGAATATCAAACCGCGTGGAATGAAATTAAAAAGGTGAAAATACGAACACAGGGAACAACACAGATGGAGCAGAGCACAGAAAGGGGGTATGTAGTATATAAAAAATGAGACAGCCGGCTAAAATTAATAGCTCTGAGGTTAATCACGTTTTTCTTAGGGTCTACAGCGTGGTTTACGCATTAAGCAGAAGGGGGGGGGAGGGATATACCGGAAAAGAGGGAGGGAAAGAAGTTTTGCATGTTTTTTTGTTATTAATCACAAAATAACGGCTACACAGATAGAAGGCATCATTCATGCCTGTTTTGTTTACTGGGATGGAGGTGAAAAAGTGCTAGGAGATGATTTCTTTTTTTTTTTTTTTTTTGTTATTATTTTCTTCGTTACACTTTATTTTCATGTGCAAAGAAATTGAAATTATAAGTTTTGCGGCTTTTTTTAAATGCCGTTCGTGTTGCTTTGTAATCTTTTGCTTTGTTCTGTAATGAGACGTCTTTAGAAAATTTTTGTAATTGACTTTAGGGATGGTTTTATTTTTGCATTTAAGGATAAGTATGCTCGCACTTTTTTTCTTCTTTTAATTCAATAATTGAATGAAAAATTATTTTTATTTCTGGAGAGTGATCTTGTTTTATTTCGGTGTTCAATATTTTACTTTATAGACGGGTTTTTTTTTAAATAAGCAAATGTGAATCAAGTTGGAAGAATGAATAAGTATAATTAAATAATATCGGAAATACAACTTACTTTTTTTTAAGATGACTGACTACGTTCGAAACAGTGACTTTGAAAAAGCATATATAAATGAATAATTTTTTTGATTTTTGTTGTCAGAGTTGAATTAATATATATATAAAATTGTTTTACTAATATAATTACATTCAAAAATTATTTCAAAGCATTTTGGGGCAAAAAAAATTGAATGTCATATGTATTTTTAAAACTGTCTCCTATTATGAAAAATGCTTCTTTTAAAATAATACTTTATATACATGTACCTAAGACTTCTATACCAAGATGTAACTTATTTTTTAAGTATATGATTCAGAAGTGGATTTATTCATGTTTTATTATATCAGGAGAAATTTTAGCAAAAACATTTACTTCCGTCATTTCTTCAATTGATCGTAATTCTGAAAATAATGTGAATTTTTCAAAGATTTTAATTCAACCCTAGTATAGAAGACCTAGCTATGTATAGGTAAAATACTAGTATTACAGAAGCATTTTTCGTAAAAGCAGAATGTTTCAAAAATATGTCCTTCATTTTTTGCCAAAAGGTTTCATTGAAATAATTTTTATTGCAATAATATTTTTAAACCCATTTTATATGTGTATTCTAATTCAACTGACTAATCAATCACCTCCAAGAAAAGGGGGAGGGAGAATCTGCCCTAGTGATGAATTTTTGCAATTTTTAAGAGCATGTTTAAAGCTCAACCAGTTTTATGTGTATAATTTTAACACATTTAAAGCACGAAAGATAAGGTCACAGTAGCCTAGTGGTCATGGTCACAAACTCATGGTCGGTGTGTCATGTGTCCGAGACCTAGTACTACTGAAGACCCGCGGCGTGGAGGGCTGGTACACGTTGAAATTGTCGTGGTTCAAATTCCTTCCGTCGACGTGATGCCGTAATTTGGAGAAGCGGAACCTATATAAACTACTCTATTATCGTCACTTGACCTTTGTTCACAAAATTAAGAGATCCGTCGCCAATACCCACGTGTTACTTTATAACGCCCAGAGCACGAATGACTAAAATGGATCTTGCAAAATGAAATTTTACGTACTAAATATATATTAAGAATTATAATGAATCAGAAAAAAAGTCAAGGGCTTTGGGGGGGGGGATCCAGACTCCTAGGATACCCGCCTTGTGTGCGCCACTAGTCTGAGGGAGAAACAATGAATAAGTTAGCAATATAAGTTATGTGTGATTATTATTTTAGATATTATTGTGTTGTGAGAACTCTTTAAATTGTAAATAACCAACAAAAACCTATGTGAGAAGGAAAAGTTATCATAAAGGGATTATATTATTGTCTTTATCTTTTTTATAATGATACTGGTGATCCAAAGATATTGCTGTTATATGTAAATATTCATTCAAAACAAATCTTTATATGTGGTTTAATGTTAGTATTAAAAACAAATTAAAAATAACACCTTCTTACTAAACCGAATATATTTAAAATAATTTCACAGTAAATAGATCTGAATACACTCAAAGTGTATTTATGATAGATTTTTTATTTTTATTTTAATTATTTAACATATAATAATGGAGAAGTAAATGATGAATAGCTTATTTGGACCGCTTGTCTTCAAAGATTTCTGCATAGCTACGCTCTGATGAGCGTTAAATATGTCAAAGCTCCAAATCTTCAACTTAGTCTGGCGTCGATGCGTGGGTGGTAGGGTCCCAGATAAGATATCGACCTTATCATCTGACCATGATTCAAAGTTAACAACGTATTGTTTATCTAAAGCGGATCTTTCAAACGGGCGGAAATATGCAGTCGGAAAATCTTCGGTCCATATCAACAAACTGTTTATCGATAAACATTGTAATTAAATACATTGTAAATACTGACTACTATATTATCGAAGTGATTTTACCAGTAATTACATTTTTATATTGAATAATATTCAGTTTTTTTTTATGAATTAATCTTTTTTAAGTTTATTTAAGTAAATTTAGACAGATATTTAACGTCTCCAATAATTGCCCAATTTTTCAAAAAAAAAAATCTCATAGCTTTAAGACTACACATATAAACAGTTTTAATGCGATTTTTTTAATGATAGATAAGTGACTTTATATTAGATTTTTTAATCTAAAAAAGTTTCGAACTCTCGACAAGGCATATCGCCACAGTAGCCTAGTGGATATGGTACGGTGTCATGAATTCTAGACCCAACGTGTAAAGCATGGGTGTGTGTCGTATCAAATTCAAAAGTTAACTTGGACCAACCAAACAAGGTTTAACTTTAGGTGGGCCGCAAACAAATTAATATTCATAGAAACGTAAGTTTATTTCGAATAGTACATTAGAATAAACATAAATAAAAGAACGAGAAAATTTAATGTTTACATCCTAACACTTGACATTTTTTCTGTGTGTGCAATTATCTTCCCTATTTCAGGATAAATTTTGATACTCTGTTATGGATTATTGTATGCCGATATACTGGCTGGGTGGCAAAAATGTTCGTTGTGGCTCGCGTGCCGCGAGTTTGACACCCCTGGTGCAGAGGGACGGATGCACGTTAAATATGTTGAAGCTCTAAGTTCTCCCGTTGGCTTTGTGTGGAAGCTCGGTGAGGGAATGCCAGCTTAGATATCATCGCTTGAGTGAGTGATATTGAGAATTATACTAATGTTGCTCTATAAAGCTGCACGAGAGCTATTGGCGACAGACCTTGTAATTTTGAACCATGGTTGGTCAAGAGTTGTGGCGGGCTCACGCGTCTTTTCTTTAACATGTCCTTTGGGTGTTTTGGCCCAGAATTAATGGCAACTCTTTTCCAACCAAATCCAAGAAGTGAAGTGTGAATGAAAGATGCAAATGAACTAACTTTTAAATATCGGAACTTAGAGTAAGCGAGATGGCAATTTGTGGCAGTTGATGGCAAGTAGAGGAATGCTAATATAGTTCGTGGTTCAAGTTTGGATAAGGTTACGTGTGGCGGTGATTAGAAGTTTTAAATGATAAAGATATAGAGAAGCAAGGTGCATACCAGTGCATGCAAGTAAATACAAGATTGCCTTTAGGATATTAGTGATTGATTCTCCAGACTGCAACAAGGTAGGATTGAATATTTAATATTAGAATCAGTGATTATATTAGAATTGAGTTTAGGCGATTCACTTATTGATAGTGGTCCGAGTTAGGTTAAGTCGTTATTATCTATATATATTGTGTGTTGCGTATTTTGCCATCGTAGATTCTCTCACATTATTATAATTTAATTTGTTAAAGGTTTAAATTGAATATCTTAATAAAGATATATTAAGATAATGTTTGATTCTAGTTCTTTCGTTAATCCTACGCCTCTAGCTCACGCTGATTCTCCGAGAGATATTCTCCCAAGAGGGAGAATATCACAGAGTGAAGGACGATACCTGCTCTGGCATCCCCTTCTCCTAACTTTCCCACCACACTATCAGGAGGACCTTTGAGCCTTGACATATTTAACATGCAACGGCCCTCTCTACACGGTGAATTTTCTGTGACATTAGACTCGAACTCATGACTCGCCAGCCACGAGTCCAAGCCCTTGACCACTAGGCTACCGGGACCACATAAAAAAAGCCCAAAAGCTAAATGAAGCGCAAAAGAAAATAAACTATTATTGCGACATAATTTTACAAACCTTTATTCCATAAAATATTTTCAACTAATCAACACTCAAACAACTGACGATTGAGACACCAAACGTTGCTTTCCCCTAATGGTCACGTTTAGATTCAAATTCTACATATACATACTTGACATTTATAACTCATCATCTACTTATCTAGATTCTGAAAGTTATCATTATTTTTTTTAAGTACGAGACTAATATACCTTGTAAATCAGTGATGCGATTGTGTTACTGGGGCCATTATCTTTTTTAAAAAATGGCTTTCGGGACCATTAGCAGGTTCGTGTGAACTCTACACTCCGAAATTGGCGTGTGAAGATGCGAACCGATAGCGACTTATTTTACAGGCAATTGAACATGTCAGTGTGACAAAGTAAATTGTTTGTACACCTCGCTCTGCAGCGAGTATGTGATCTGGAGATGAAATATGCGCAAGGGAGAAATTGAAAGAAATTGTTCGGCACCGATAGTATCATAAAAGAGGAATGTTTGAGTATGCAAATGAAGGAAGGGAGAGTGAAGTGAATTAATGCGATGAAACACGAAGAACAATGTTGGTGGAGTGATTATTTTGCCTTTGTTTGGATTATCCTTATGTTGTCAACTTGTTATTTACTTTATTATTAATTATTTGACGCATTCTTACAAAATTGGGGAAATTAATTGTAGTTCCATCGGTATTCAATCGATTATGATATCAGCAATGAGCTCAGTTCATGACGGTCACATGATGAAGACAAACACGTGTTCTCCATTAAATTCAAAGCAGACATTAAACCAACGTGCACTTGTTCTATTTGTAGAATTTAGATAAAATTTCATATTTTCTGATTCGGTAAAGATGTTAAAGTGTTATAAAAAAAGATTTCATCAAAAAAAAATTTAAATTAAAAAAAACATCTTAGTTTGGGCATGTGTTTTTATATAAAATACATTTGTATGCTTATTTAGGTTATTATTGTTGGCAAATATGTACTTTTCAAGAGAAAGTTTCTGCAAAAAGCAAAAGGTGGCAACATCGAAGTTCATGAACTAATAGCTAGAAACACGAGTGTATTTATCGTATGACTGTGACGTCACGGGTAATTTTGAGCTGATTGGCTAGAAACACGTGGTTATTATCATGTGATTATGACGTCACATGAACTGGGCCTTCATTTCTCTTCGATGATTTTTTTCTTTCTTTTTAATAAAATTGTAAGGGTTTATAGTATAGTATTTCAATTTTTAAGAGGATGGAAAATTACCTTTATTATATATACAAAAGAATCAAAAACAGGAAAATAATGTTTATTATTATTATCCTTATTATGATAAACTCCCTGGTAGACATTAAATCAGTGGCTGCCAAGATTTTTAATTAAGGATTTTCGAATTTACGGATACACTCTTTATAATATAGGGTGTCCGAAAAGTATGGCAACACTTTTAAAAATGAATTAAAAGAGACAAAGATTTTTGCTAGTGGTTTGTAGTATTCCATAAAGAAAAGATTAAGGTTTCGGTTTAACGAAATGCAAACTGTATAGCGCAACGGCCACGTTTGGCAACATTCTCGTATCAAAATGGCGTCATCTCAAGAACAAGCGTAAGTAGAAGCAAGGTTTATAGAATTTAAATCTGCAACGTAAGTTGTAGCGTAAATTTCGGACTATCTATAAGCGAAGTCCACCTTCAAGATACACAGTTTATTAGAGCCATGAAAGATTTATGATGATGTTTAGCGTATTGTCAAAAACAAAATATGGCCTTCGTAGTAGAAACTGAAATGACGTTGCTCATATAGACTCGATGTGTTGCTTGCGGCTAATGGTGCGCACATTGAAACCGCGTAATGTAACGTAAAAATTTTTTTTGTTATTTTCTTTATGGAACATATAAAAAACCATAAGATAGAATATCTTTATTTATTTGTAATTAAAATTTGAAAGTGTAGCCATACTTTGAAAGTGTTTTTTTACAAAATACAACTGTGGAAAGGGCAAAACCCACTATAATATATTGATATTGCTATTATAACGATGGGAAGACTAATTCCTGCTTCAGCTTTATACTACTGCACATAATACAGTGATTATAACATCTGTAAATCGGACAAAAAAAGATGGTACTAAAGATGTACCTTATCCACAAAAGTTGTCACTATATATAACGATGTCAAGGTGGGAGGAGTTGATCGCTTTGATCCAAGAAAAGAAAGATACCAAATAAGAAGATCTGTAAAATGCATTGTATCTTTTATTTTCTTATTGGCCTTGCCATCATAAGCAAGGCAAGTGAACAAAAAAAACAGAAGTTTATACTGGCTAACATTCTGTATAGCATTAGCTCGTCAGCTAATAGATGTATATTCCTCAAGAAAAAGGAAAAGACGTCCTGCTAGTTTTCAAGCAAAGAAGTGTGTAGTTCCGGATAATGTGCGCTTAGCCAGTGTAAGAAAATACATGCCAAAGATGATATCCAACTATAGACGATGTAGGAAATGTAGCAGAAAGGGAAGACCGCTCCAAGTGTGCAGAATGTGATGTTCCCTTGTGAATTGCAACATACTTTTTTCATGGCAAATAATCACCATTAAATTTAATTTTCTTTATGATGGAGAATGGTTTATTGGGAAGTATTCTTCCCACTACTAAAATTTAAATGTAAACATAAGAGCTGGCAAAATAAAACATATTTCATTAAATGCTATTGTTTAGTTCTTAATCAAACATAAAAAACCGAGAGAAATTCAAAACAGAAATAAATGGCCCACGAAAGGGTAAAGCAAGCAGCAATAGGGAAGTTATTGTTTGAATTTAACGAAAAGAAAGAAAATTATTATTTTCTCTACGATGATTTAAAGGTAATTTGATTTGATTTTACATTAGCTTGCGTCACATTCTGAAGTAACAAGAGGGCTATTGGTGGTTGGCTTCATAATTCTGAGCCACGGTCAGTTGACAAAGACGACACCTGAACTCAGTAGCGCACACAGGAATTTTTCAAAGGGGGGAGGGTCGAAAGTTCACCATTCTTAAATCATGCTCTTTTTGATTTTGTCGATATTCGGGAACAAAACGCAGTAAAAAACTAATCATTGAATAAATAATTAGCATTAATTAATAAAATTAATCATTAATAACAAATACTTAATTAAATTTTGCGTACTTTAAACTTAGAACAATAATCAATCGGAAAAAAATCAAGGGCTTTGAGGGGGTCCACACCCCAGGACCCCCTTGTGTGCGCCACTGCCTGAACTCCCTTCTATCCTAATTTCCACATTATACCAATGCGTTAAAGAGAAATCGAATCTCAAAACTAGACTCTCCACACACTGCGTGGTTCTTCAAGGTTACAGCTTCATTGCTTAGAATCCAGAATTATTCTAAAGTGAGGAGATTTCAGTCCCTCACTTCATAGTTCCTTAGTTTATAATATTAAAATGAACATTTTTAATGAACACTAAAAGCTCTCATATTTCTTCTCCAGACTCATTATTTTAAAGTCTTTTTTGTTTTGTTTTTGTTTTTGTATCAGGCATAATTAGGAGCATGTGATGATATTTTTTTGCCATCAATGGGAATTCTGTTTTAGTTTCTATCTATATAAAAGTGTCATCTGACCAGTTTTCAAATCAAAATATACTACCTATGTTAATATGCAAAGATTTATTACTACGTACGTTGAGGGCACTCTCCATCAATCCATACAATACGTTATATTAATACATAATAATTCGTTCTACGACAGGAAAAAGCTATGTAGCAAAAAGAATTTACCCCTATAGAACTTTGTGGTTAAATAATATATGAATACATTGTGACGGATAATGACCAACTAAAACTTCAGTGCATGGTGAGGACATTCCATTTCTAAGGTATAATTTCCTTGCGAATATGATTCCGTCGAACCACTGGAGTTGTACCAATGTCCTGCTTATACTACCTCGCTAACAGTAGACAAATCCTAGGGCGCAAGCAATTGAAGAGTGAAAAAAGAGGGGTGGGGATAAAATTACAGCAAACGTACCACCGCTTAGCGAGTCAAAAGAGAAGCATTTGTGCCCTTAAGAGAGTAAAGACTGAAATGAGATCTACTATAGAAAGTGAAAAGCTCAACAGAGTTTAATGTCGCTATGCAAACAAATGATATTACCAAGGAAATTTATTACACTGATGTCATTAATGATTTCGAAATGATCATAGCTCGAAGAAAACCTTTGTTTTACCATTAAAATGACAGTGACTCAACAAAGAATAAGGATGTATAATAGTAGAAGATAATAACGTGATAAGATATGAAAAAGATGATAATTAACAGATTGAAAACAGTGCATACAATAATGCATAATCTATACTTTAATTGCGAATGATTTTTTCAATTTATTGTACTAATTTACAAAAGGGTAGTTGGGTGGTCCATGATGTCGTAAGGTAAGAAATGAACATGAGTAGTCAAACCATGCCATTATCCTTTGCTTACGGAAAGGGACAGGTGGGTCCATTGAGGGTGGATGTAACAGAAACTCTCCAAACAGCAAAAACAAAGAAGGGGGAAAAGAGTAAGGGTGTTAAGAAAAAATCCCTCCTGAACCAGAGTGAGTGAGTGAATATTAACGTCGCACTGTTCAGCAACAAGAGGGCTTTTGGCGATGGACCAGGTAATTTTTAACCATGGTCAAGTGACGTGAACGACACCTGAGCTGGCACCCCCTCTCCTAACTATCACACCAACGGAGGATGTTTCAAATTCTCGACAGATTTATCGTGCATAGCAGCCCCACACGTGGCCGTTCTTTAGTGGTACTGGGCTCGAACTCGACATCATCGCTTGCCAGCGATCCGATACCTTGACCACTGGGCTACCGCAGCCCTTCTCCCGAACCATAACTGGCAAGGTAAGAGCAGAGGGAAAAGAGTGCTCTGAAAATAGTGGGTGGGGACGTAACAAATCTGAAGTGCTCAGAACGACGAGGCGGTTAAAATGTCTCTGTAAAGCAACAGGATAACTCGATATGTGGCTCGGAAAAATTATATCATTAGATGATGCTGAAAGGAATGGGTGAAACACGGCCGAACAGAGCAGTTCGAGCAATAGTGGTCGACCGAGCATAATAATCACCCTATTGATGCGTCTTTATCAG